>PVLC010027712.1:0-14478 GCA_004027655.1 Graphiurus murinus
AATAGCTAGCAGGTTAAGACTACACATGGCGTCTGTTTTATTAAGAAATTCTGAGCCGGGCGTGATAGCACACGCTTGTAATCCCAGCATTCCGGAGGCTGAGGCCAGAGGATCTGGGTTCGTGGCCAGCCTCAGCTACCTAGTGAGGCACTCTGCAACTTAGTGAGACTTGGTTTCAAAATAAAGAATAAAAAATAGGGCTGGGGGTGTAGCTCAGAGGTAGAATGCCCCTGAGTTCAATCCCCAGTACCGCAAAAAAAAAAAAAAAAAAAAAAAAATTCTGGATGAATTCCTTCAAGTATGGACTCCTAGAGGAGATGGCTGCAGTAAGAAATAATAAGCAACAGTTAAACTGAGCTTTAAGGAACTAATATGAAAATGCAACAGAAGACCATTAAGTTGTCCACTATACATTTATCAAGTAGTAGTAAACATATTCAAAGTTTTATTTTTCATTCTTATTCTGTGAATTTTTCACTGGGAGAATGATATCCCATTGTACTTATCTTTATCTGCAAGTTAAAAATACAAGTCATTCTGGTGATTACTAACTAGAAATACAGTCAAATTTTACTTCAAGTTTAACCCAAAGAGCCCTGTAAAAAGACTGCTTTCAATTAAGTGGACTAAACCTTTTTATAAACATTGTTAATGAATTGATGAGCTAGCAGACCGCTCTTATATTGGTGTTACACACCATCTGAAAAATTCCTTTATCCTCCACATAAATCATTCCACTACTTTTGTTGCATAGTTCATAGCACAAACTTTCCTACATATTACTATTATGAAATACATTTTCTTAAACTTGGGTACTATACAAATCTCTGTCTCCCCCAGAAATTTCTCAATACTTACGTGGTCACAATTACATTATAATCTTCATATTTACTATGAATGTTAAACCTAATTTGTTTACGTTCTTCTTGAGAACCTAAAATTTAAAAATAATACATATTTTGATTGTATTTCATGTACCTTATTATATTTAAATTAAAAAAAAATTCCCCAAGAAAAGTGACATACTCTTACCATAGTAACAGAGCACGTTTAAAGTGGGACACCATAAATTAACTTCCCTTAACCAGTTATCTATGAAACAAAAGAGATTACTTTGCATCTGCTACAATAGAATATGTTCAAAAAGTCAAATAAACACTAGTTTGACAAATTATCCATTTGTAAAATAAAAACACCATGATTTTGATTTTATAATATACCTTTCAAATACTTCTCCTTCATGATTTTAAATGATATGGAAGTTTTGAAGAGGCATCAAAATTACAGATGAGGGGCATAATAACCAACAAATATTCTTTTACACTAGCTTCCACATCAAATTAATTAAAAAAGAATGGAACATTAATTTGAGCAGAGATTAACTGCATATTTCCTGATTCAGTGTTTATAAATTTAAAAGTTTGTTTTATCTCTTAAAAATAATTCAAAAAAATTATGAAATCAAAATAAACCATCTCGGGTTCTCAATTTATAATAATTTGAATTCTGAATAAATTTGACTTGTATTTGTTATTTTCTTGAAAATGACTGCCAATACAATCAAACATATATATGTACATGCAAAAAGAGAAAATAAGGACAATAAAAATTAATCTTCATCTCCGCAAACTCTCTTCCCCCCAAGACACACACACACACACACACACTTTTACCCATATAAAACACTAGAAAGTATAAAAACAGCTGTCCTCAGTATTACAAACCTATAGTTGAGGCTGGAACAACGATCAAATGAGGACCTTTATTACCCTCTTGAAAGAGGTATGCCAGGAATGCAATGGCTTGAATGGTTTTTCCTAGTCCCTAAAATTAAAAGTTTAAAAGACAATGTATGAAATTTTAAAATAAGAAATTATTTGAAAGATAAAAGGAAATGTTTTATACTGTATTCATTTTTATTTCCCATAATTCAACTGAGAATTCCTATGTTCTTAGTTCTCAAAAGACGACAGAATTGATTATAATCTCCAAGTGATGCCATATTTTAATAAGAAGGATGAAATGATAACTGCTGATTCACACAATATACATTATTAGGGATAACTTTTGCACTACATAGAAAGGACACAATTTTTTTTTTTTTTTTTGCAGTACTAGGGATTAAACTCAGGGGCGTTCTACCTCCGAGCTACACCCCCAGCCCTATTTTTTATTCTTTATTTTGAAACAGGGTCTCACTAAGTTGCGGAATGCCTCACTAAGTAGCTGAGGCTGACCGCGAACCCGGATCCTCCAGTCTCAGCCTCCCGAAAGCTAGGATTACAAGCGTGCGCCACCACGCCCGGCTCCGAAAGGACACAATTTTGATGACTGCTTATATCTATCAAATATTTAATGCATACTGGATGGATTGAAGACTACACACCTATTCTAATATCCTGCAATTACACTGCAGCATATTTATATCATTGACTATTATACCATATGGCAATAAAAAAAAGGCCAATTATAAATGGAAAAACAAAGATAAATCTCAGTAACATTATGTTGCATCAAATGAACCAGAAACAACTAGTATATATTGAATATGCTGTATAAGAAAAAAATTAACCCATGATGATAGGTGTCAGAAAAGTGGTGGTGGTAGTGGATTAAAGAAACATGAGAGCTGTGTGGAGACAGGAGGATTGCAGGTTCCAAGCCAGCCTCAGCAACTTAGTGAGACTTTGTTTCCAAAAAAAAAAAAAAAACAAGTAGAGCCGGGTGTGGTGAAGCATGTTTGTAATCCAAGTACTTGGGAGGCTGAGAAAGGATGATCACAGGTTCAAAGCCAGGCTCAGCAACTTAGTGAGACCTTATTTCTAAATAAGAAAAAAAAAAAAAAAAAAAAATAGGTCTGGGGGTATAGCCTGGAGGAAGAAGGCCCCTGGCTTTCATCCCCAGTACCACAAAATGAATAAATAAATAAATTAAATGAACAGCAAGCTTTGTGGAATGATGGAAATGTTGTTCATGTACATAAAGTCATTAAACTACACACTGATGCATTTTCCTGAAAGCAAATTAGACATAACTTGACAATATTTTGATAAAATATAGGTTAAAAAAAGGCTACCCCTAAGACAGGGCTCATTGAATGACTCATTGAGACCCCATGACGGGTAAGATTAAGCACCTGGTAGGAAATGACCTAAGACAGGCACAGTCCTTCCTGCATTTTAAAATAAAAACGGGGGAGTTGTGGGAGCCCAGCTGGGCCCTCTCCCCCTCAGGCAGTTGCTATCTGCATATATGAGTAATTATACTGACTCTTCTGCTATGGCTACATCAGCGTTTCAAAGTCTGGAGATTGCTCCTAAGATGCGTAGATGAAAGACCCTCCCACTTTTTAGAAAGTAAATATATGACCCTAAAGGATTATGGTTTTACAACTCTGGAAAATTTACTTGACCAGACTATGTTAAGAATGTGGGCTATACGTGTAAAACAAAGAAGTGATGCTATTTGTGTTCTGACAATGATTGATATGTCATAAATGTCTATGTAACCCTGTTGTATTCAATAAACGTATAAAAATCTGTGCTGAAAATAAAAAAAAAAAAAAGGCTACCCAGCCGGGCATGGTAGAGCACACCTGTAATCCCCGTACTTGGGAGTCTGAGACAGGAGGATCGCAGGTTTGAGGACAGCCTCAGCAAGTAGTGAGACTCTCATCAACCTAGCGAGACCCTGTTTCCAAATAAGTAATAAAAAATCGGGCTGTGGGTGTAACTTGAAGGTAGAATGCCTCTGGGATCAATCCCCAGTACCACAAAAAAAATAAAATAAATAAAAAAAATAAAAAGCTACCCAGATTTAGCACCTCAGGGGAGCTAAACATTACCCAGCTGTTATGGGCTGAATTATGCACCTTACCAAAGTACATATGTTGCAGCACTAACCCACAACGTAACTATATTTACAAACAGAACAGTACAGAGGAAAATTAAAGTTCAATGAGGTCCTAAGTGTGATGCCCTTTAATACAATTAACTGGTGTCCTTATAAAAAGAGAAACCTAAGGAACGAGCATACAGAGAATAAAGGACACTTGAGGACACAGCAACAATGTGACTGTCTACAGGCCAAGAAGACGGGCTTCATGAAAATCCAAACATGACAGCACCTTCATCTTGGACCTTTAGCCTCCAAAACTGTGGAAAATAATTTTCTGTTGCTTACTCAGTCTGTGATATTTTTGTCATGGCAACCGTAGCTGGCTAAGCCAACTTTAAAATACTGTGCTTTACAGGTAATAAAAATAATTTCATGTAATATGCATTTGATTTAATATCAAATAACAATCTTAGGATATAGGAAATATCTTTTATTTCATTACAATTATTTCTGAGAGACTAGGTCATCTGGCAAGGACCTGATAGCAAGGCTGACACTCAAAGCTAAGGTCTGATTCCCAAGTCCAGTTACATAACTGTAATGCTCTGTATTCTATATTTAATTTCTGTATTTTGAAATCCAATATATATAATTCACTTTTTTTGGGGGGGGGGGGTACTAGAGATTGAGCTCAGGGGCATTCTACCTCAAAGCTACACGTCCAGCCCTATTTTTTATTCTTTATTTTGAAACAGGGTCTCACTAAATTGTGGGGGGCCTCAATAAATAGCTGAGGCTGGCCGTGAACCTGGATGCTCCTATCTCAGCCTCCCAAGTACTGAGATTACAAGTGTGTACCACTATGCCTGACTTCTTTATTTTGAAACAGGACTCACTAAGTTGAAGAGGGCTTCACTAAGTAGCTAAGGCTGGCTGCAAACTTGCGCTCCTCCTGTCTCAGCCTCCCAAGTACAGGGATAACAAGCATGCACCACCATACCTGGCTTATTATTCACTTTTCTATTTGATAAATAGTATCTCTGTTTTAATGAATACAAAGTAAGAATGGGACTATGTCTTACAATAGTAAAAACTGCTTTCTTATTAACTAACTAGAAAATATCATTATCTTTGTTAATTTTTATTTGGGAAATACATTATACAGAGTAATAAATAGGCATTGTATAAACATTTATTCACTGGATGTGACTCATTTTTAATCCTTTTTACAAGTGTAGTTGGGAGAAGGATTATAATATTAGATTAAAGATCAAGTTTCTTGCTGGGCATGGGAGTCAATGCCTATAATTCAAGGTACCTGGCAGGCTGAGGCAAGAGGATCCAAAGTTCCGGGATAGCTTGGGCAACTTAACAAGATCTGTTTTAAAACGAAGCTTTTAAAAAGGACTGGGGAGCCAGGTATGAAGGCACATGCTTGTCATCCCAGGACTTGGGAGGCTGAGATGGGAGGATTGTAGGTTCTCGGCCAGCCTCAACTACTTAGTGAGGCCCTCCACACCTTAGTGAGACCCTGTTTCAAAATAAAGAATAAAAGCTGGGTGTGGTGGCGCACACTTGTAATCCCAGCATTTGGGAGGCTGAGACCGGAGGATCCGGGTTCGCGGCCAGTCTCAGCTACCTAGTGAGGCACGTTGCAATTTAGTGCGACCCTGTTTTAAAATAAAGAATAAAAAATAAGCCGGGCGTGGTGGCGCACGCTTGTAATCCCAGCATTCGGGAGGCTGAGACCGGAGGATCTGGGTTCGCGGCCAGCCTCAGCTACTTAGTGAGGTCCTCTGCAACTTAGTGAGACTTGGTTTCAAAATAAAGAATAAAAAATAGGGCTGGGGGTATAGCTCGGAGGTAGAACGCCCCTAAGTTCAATCCCCAGTACCGCAAAAAAAAAAAAAAAAAAAAAAAAAAAAAAAAAAAAAAAAAAAAAAAAAAAAAGAATAAAAAATAGGGCTGGGGGCATAGGTTGGAGGTAGAATGCCCTTGAGTTCAATCTTCAAAACAAAAACAAAAAAGGTCTGGGGATGTAGCTCAGTGTTAGAGCACTTGCCTAGCATGTGAGAAGCCCTGGGTTCAATCCCCAGTACCTCCCCTCATAGGGAGGGATCCAAGTTTCTATGTGATAATCTCTGGCTATAAACTTCTTAAGATTATCTTTAAGCAAATATGATTTGGGGAAAAATAGACTGAGACATATAATAAAAGTAAAATGGGTGAAATGATATTGCTAATATATTTGTGGATTTATTTACTGACAAGGACAGATAGCTAAGTTATATAAAAACTTGCGAGGCGTGGTGGCGCACGCTTGTAAAATCCCAGTACTCGGGAGGCTGAGACCGGAGGATCCGGGTTCGTGGCCAGCCTCAGCTACTTAGTGAGGCCCTCCGTAATTTTGTGAGACTCCATTTCAAAATAAAGAATAATAAAAAAAAAAATAGGACTGGGGGTGTAGCTCGGAGGTAGAATGCCCCTGGGTTCAATCCTCAGTACCAAAAAAAAAAAAAGTTATATAAAAATTTAAAAGGCAGCCATATAAAAAGCACATAGAGTAGCCAAGTGTGGCAGTGCACGCTTGTAATCCCAGTACTCGGGAGGCTGAGACCGGAGGATCTGGGTTCTTGGCCAGCCTCGGCTACTTAATGAGGCCTGCCACAATTTAGTGAGACCCTGTTTCAAAACCAAAGAATAAAAAATAGGGCTGGGGGTGAAAAAAATCTAGAAAGACATCAAACCAGCACTTGGTTCTAAGTAGCAGGATTACAGGTGATTTTTATTTTCTTTGCTATATTTTTAAGTAACGTTCATTTTAACATAGGTATTTATTAACTTGACAACTAAAACAAAAAAATCTATTTTCATTTTGGAGGGAAGTGAGGCTGTTAGAATTAAAACAGGCAACAATAGAAACAGAGAGGAGTGAGAATAAAGTTAGAGCAGTAAAAGATAGTCAAGTGAGAATACCTACACAACTGCAATGGCAAGGAAAACAAGAAAGCGAGTGTATCTTTTTTTGAATAACAAGTCCTAGTAACAGAATACACTTACCATTTCATCTGCCAAAATGCCATTAAGTCCATGTTTATGTACCAGTGCCAGCCAATTCAAACCAACCTTCTGATAAGGCTTGAGTGACAAGCTGGTAAAGAAAGAATAACCAAGTATTATAGATTTATACTTTATTTAGTGTTCTATACTATTTTTCAATATAAGTTTTAGGTTTACAAAGAACACAAAGACTGAAATTCCTAGATTACTACCTTACCTTTTAACCTACTGTTACAAGCTATGTAGAGCTATGTAGATCTACTTAAGAAAATGAATCCAAAGTATAATTTTCTCAAACTTCATTCTGTATTTGTTGCTTTACTACTTGTGGCCATATGAATAACATAAAATAATTTCATTTTTGGTCATAATGTAATACCATCAAGTTAATTACATAAATGATTGGAATATTTTAACTATGATAACACACTACAAAGCTAACATTTACCCTAGAACACTGAATGGTATTGATTTTGAGTTTTAGCACATTAAGGAACTTTTAAGTATTAGGACAAAAGCTGCAAATAAAATTCCCTGTTTTGCCAGGATGGTTTAACAAATACTTTCTGAATGGGTATCAATCATCCCTAATGTCAGTGGCAAATGTAATTCTGGACTATGTGCATATATGCTAAATATTTACCTGTGTACTATGTACAAATGTAAATTTGCTATGCATCAGTGAATATCAGCAAGTAGGAAGTTACGTGCAAGTGCCAAAATCAAAACTGGGAAACACAAACATACTGATCCCTGAAAATGACCTGCTATATGAATTATAATGGATTAAAATAAATTTGTTTCTAAATGCTCAAGTCGTTAAAAACTAATGGTTATTATTTACTGAACACCTATTACATACACTAGTAGTATTTTTCAAAATGTACCCAACTAACCCTTTTAAGTATTTTGTAAGATAGCTATTACCATCATTTTAACAGAAAGAAAAACCTCAAGGGTTCAGTAATCTGTGTGAAGTTGCATAGCTACAAAAGGTTAAGGCTAAGATTTTAATTCCGGACATTCAATCCCACATTAATGTGAAAATAAGGATAGGGCTGTGACTCCCTTCTCCAGCTTTTATCCTGTCCCTTTTAGTCCCTTTTACATATATTCAGTCTGCACTCAAAGAAGAGATTTGGCCATTACTATAGCATAATGAATGGTTAAGAAATTTAACAATGAAATCAAGACACCTTTATTAAAAAGAGGTAAGGATAAAAATGACTATCCTAAATCAGAATCTGTTTTGACATGGAAGATGCAATGGACAAAACATTTCTTATTTTTAAAAACAAGAAAGTAGCCGGGCATGGTGGCACACTCTTGTAATCCCAGCATATGGGAGGCTGAGACCGGAGGATCCGGGTTCTTGGCCAGCCTCAGCCACCTAGCGAGGCACTCCGCAACTTAGTGAGACTCGGTTTCAAAATAAAGAATAAAAGAAATAGGGCTGGGGGTATAGCTCGGAGGTAGAATGCCCCTGAGTTCAATCCCCACTACCACACAAAAAAAAAGAAAAAGAAAGAAAGAAAGTATAGCTAGGCTGGGCATGGTGGCACATGCTTGTAATCCCAGTACTTGGGAGGCTGCAACCGGAGGATCCAGGTTTGTGGCCAGCCTCAGCTACTTGATGAGGCCCTCTGCAACTCAGTGAGACTCTGTTCAAAATAAAGACTAAAAAATAGGACTGGGGATGTAGCTCAGAGATAGAATGCCCCTGTGTTCAATCCTCAGTACTGCAAAAAAAAAAAAAAAAAAAAAAAACACCCAAGAAAGAAAAGTATAGCTGGGCGTGGTGGCATACACTTGTAATCTCAGTACTTGGGAGGATGAGACAGGAGGATTGCAGGTTCACAGCCAGCCTCAACTACTTAGCAAGGCCCTCTGCAACTTAGTGAGACCCTGTTTCAAAATAAAGAATAAAATCGGGTTATGCATGTAACTTGGAGGTAGAACGCCCCTGGGTTCAATCCCCAGAACTGGGGGGAAAAAAAATTAAAAGTATAGATAGGAGGCTGGGTGTGGTGGCGCATGCTTGTAAACCCAGTACTTGGGAGGCTGCAACTGGAGGATCTGGGTTCGTGGCCAGCCTCAGCTACTTAGTCAGGCCCTCTGCAACTCAGTGAGAGCTTGTTTCAAAATAAAGAATAATAAATAGGACTAAGGGTGTCTCTCAGAGGTAGAATGCCCCTTGGTTCAATCCCCAGTGCCACACACACACACAAAAAGTATAGATAGGAGAAAAACCATCATTATTTCTAAGGTTGTCTTCAAAGTTATTTTGCTTAAAAAGTCCTTTGCCTTTCTAGTCAATAAGATTTCTATGCTTTTACAAAAGCAATAATCTTACAGATGCAAAGTTCACAGGGCTCAGAGAAGTAAAGTAACTTGCCCAAGGTCATATAGCTAACCAAACCTATTTCCCACTGCAATAAGGGTCAGTATTCAACCAAGTCTAATCTGAAGCTCATCTTTTAACCACTAAATAGCAAAAATGACAAAGACTTCTCTCTCTCTCTTCTTTCTTCCTCCCCCCCCTCACCTTCCCACCCTGTGGTCAACATTTTCAGAAGTTTTTCCAGTTTTAGTTATCCTATATATATAAAAAGGTGACATTTCAGAATGTCATCTACTTGATAAGGTAGCATATTATCACTTACAAATGCATCCAATATCAACATGACATTCCCACATAAAACCTATCACGAGTAACCAAGAAATATTTTCAGTCAAGAAAAGTGACTGAAATTCATCTCCAACACATGTTGAAAACAATGTTTGACTGTTGAGTACTCTGTATACATCAAATTTTAAGAAGTAGTCAGTGAAGAAGCCAGGCATGGTGGCACATGCCTGTAATCCCAGTATTTACGAGGCTGAGACAGGATTGCAGGCTCTCAGCAGCTTAGTGAGACCCTATTTCAAAAATCAAACAAATAAAATAAAAGAGTGCTGGGGGTGGGGGGAGGTAAAATTCCTAGGTTCAATCAACTACTACATAGAATTTTTCATTTATGTATGTATATATTCTTGTTCCTCTGATAGATTTGTCTAAATTACAAGTAACTTTGTACTGCTTAGTTTCACAAAAGTGTTGCCCATTACAAATGTAAAGGAATCAATGAACTGTAATTTTAGCAAAGACACCTTGTTGGGGATAGTGGTGCACACCTGTAATCCCAGGGAGGCTAAGCTAGGAAGATTGCCAAATTCATGATAAGCCTGGTCAAAATTAGTAAGACCCTATCTCAAAGTTAACAAAAGGGGGGTGGGGGGGGGGGAGAGACATCTGTGGAGTGCAGCTCAGTGGTAGAATGCCACTGGGCTTAATCCCCAGTACAAAACAAAATTTAAAAACCCACAAAGCCCGGCGTGGTGGTGCACGCTTGTAATCCCAGCTGAAGGCTGAGACCAGAGGATCCAGGTTCACGGCCAGCCTCAGCTACCTAGTGAGGCACTCTGCAACTCAGTGAGACTCGGTTTCAAAATAAAGAATAAAAACTAGGGCTGGGGGTGTAGCTCAGAGGTAGAATGCCCCTGAGTTCAATCCCCAGTACCGCAAAAAAAAAAAAAAAAAAAAAACAAAAAAAACCCCACAAAACCAAAGACTCTGTGAACCATTACTTATTATAACAAATTTTAAAACAGGGTAGCTACATTCTTTCTCTAGCAGGTCCTAATATTTAGACCAGATATAATCATATCTCCCATTTATTTTGACATTCCAATGTTTTCCAAGAATTTTTATGATTGCTTGTGACCCCTAACCATCAATTTATGGGTAAGAACATAGGAATTCATTCAGGTCTTCCTTTTTTTTTTTTTTTTTGCAGTACTGGGGATTGAACTCAGGGGCATTTTACCTCTGAGCTATACCCCCAGACCTATTTTTTATTCTTTATTTTGAAACCGGGTCTCACTGAGTTGCGGAGTGCCTCACTAGGTAGCTGAGGCTGGCCGCGAACCCGGATCCTCTGGTCTCAGCCTCCCGAATGCTGGGATTACAAGCGTGCGCCACCACGCCCGGCTCATTCAGGTTTTGTGAATGTTAAGTACTCTCTTCTGAAGAGAGTGTGACAAGTATCTCTGAACTGAAGTTTTTCTTACCTTTCACTAAAGAAAAAAAAGTGATTTTAAGATTTCCTAAGCTTACGGAAGAAAATTAGGCAGCAGGTTATTTTAAAGTTACTTTTTTAGCCGGGCGTGGTGGCACACGCTGGTAATCTCAGCATTTGGGAGGCTGAGACCAGAGGATCCGGATTTGCGGCCAGCCTCAGCTACCTAGTGAGGCACTCCGCAACTTAGTGAGACCCTGCTTCAAAATAAAGAATAAAAAACAAGACTGAAGGTATAATAATAGCTTGGAGGTAGAATGCTCACTATTTATATTTTATTATTTATTATTATTATTATTTTATTATATTTTTTTTCCTTTACATTTGTAATGGGCAACACTTTTGTGAAACTAAGTAATACAAAGTTACTTGTAATTTAGACAAATCTATCAGAGGAACAATACACACAGAATACATACATACATAAATGAAAAATTCTATGTAGTAGTTGATTGAACCTAGGAATTTTACCTTTCAATACCCCTCCCCAGCACACTTTTTTCTTGTTCAATCCCCAGTACCACAAAAAAAAATAAAGTTACTTTTTCTGTTAGGGGAAAAAAAACTTCTAGAGTTACTGATTTCTTGATAGGATAAAACTAAACTAGATTTCAAGAGAAACTGGTTTCTAAATTATTTTGATGAAAATAATACGTTCTTTTTTTTTTGTGTGTGGTACTGGGGATTGGACTCAGGGGCATTCTACCTCCGAGCTATACCCCCAGCCCTATTTTTTATTATTTATTTTGAAACCAAGTCTCACTAAGTTGCAGAGGGCCTCACTATGTAGCTGAGGCTGGCCGCGAACCCGGATCCTCCGGGTCTCAGCCTCCTGAATGCTGGGATTACAAGCGTGCGTCACCACGCCCAGCTGCTACGTTAGTTCTAATAGAAGTCTTTAAACTAAAATATCTACATCCTTTTTTGTTTTGGTACTGAAGGTTGAATCCAGAGGCATTCTACCTTCAAGCTACACCAGCCCCCAGACCTGTTTTCTTTTTCTTTGGAGAAAGGGTCTAGTACTCCTAAATTGCTGAAGCTGGCCTCAAACCTGCGATCCTTTTGCCTCAACCTCCCAAGTACTGAGATTACCAGCATGTACTCACCATGCCTGACTACTACATCCTAGTACTTTTGAGTTACTCAACTCATATTTGTAGCATTGGTTTACATTCACATCAACGTCAAATGGTCTCATAGCTCCTGCTTAAAACATGATAGGAGCCGGGCGTGGTGGCACTCACTTGCAATCCCGGCATTCGGGAAGCTGAGACCGGAGGATCGGGGATCGGGGTTCGCCGCCAGCCTCAGCTACCTAGTGAGGCACTCCAAAACTTAGTGAGACCTGGTTTCAAAATAAAGAAATAGGATTGGGGGTATAGCTCAAAGGTAGACCGCCCCTGAGTTCAATCCCCAGTACCACAGAAAAAAAAAAAAACCCACATGATAGAAGACCTATCTTGTCAGTTCAGAATAAACAAGATAAATAGTATCTTAGGGTAGATTGAACCCAGAAAATACAGGACACATATAATTAAATATACTGGACAATGAATGAGTGAGAAATCTTTTCAGTTAAAAAGCTGATGAATTTCAAATTAATTGCTAAACCTTAGAGATGGCTACATCTACTATGGTAAGCATAAAACAGGAAAAAAATCTGAGTTTTTTCTCTTACCCTTACTGTAATAAATTTTAACTTTAGGCAATTTTGACATTTAAAATAAAGACTAGCTGGGCATGGTGGTACATACTTATAATCTCAGTACTTGGAAGGCTGAGACAGGCGGATTGCAGAAGGACTGCAAGTGGCCAGTCTCAGTAACTTAGTGAGATCCTGTTTTCAAAAATAAAGAATAAAATGGGACTGGGGGGCATAGCTCGGGGGGGGGGGGGGGGTAGAATGCCCTTGGGTTCCATCCCTTGTACCACAATAAATAAATATACAAAATAAAATAGATTATAATTATATATAATGGTTTCGAGGTACATATCATAAATTTTATTTTTCTCTTCAAAGACTAATAGCAACAAGTTCTACAATGTCTATTTCTAAAAAGTAGATTTTCTCCCTATAATTCACATTAATTTGTAACGGAAAATTAAACACTTAACATAAATAATGGTTCAAAGTACACTTTTCTACAAAGAATATTGTTCTATTAAGAAAAAGAACTAAAGGCTGTGGGTATAGCTCAGTGGTAGAGTACTTGTGTATGTGAGGTCCTGATCAATCCCCAGCATCAATCAATCAATCAATCAATCAAAGAGAGAAGCATGAACAGGGCAGGTAGTCTATAATGTTTTCTTCTATGCTAATATATCCTTTCCCAAGGCAAGGAAATGACTGGAAATGTTTCTATACTAAGTAGCCACAATGCCAGGACAGTACACCAAGTAAAAATTGCTTGTGCACCTCTTACCTTGGCTGAAGAACATAAACCAAAACAACACATTCTACTCTCTAAAAGTTCACCTAAATAATCTCTAAAGAGACTACCAAATATAGTTATGGAAATAGTACTTTGGATTAGATCCAATAAGCACTTTTTAAAAACCTATTTTTCTCATGTATTAAATATTTCTATTAAATATTTCATTGAAAAACCTCAGTTTAATGGAAAGGATAGCGTTATTACCTGATTATACTATTTATAAGTAACAAGACTTTGTGAATGTGGGTTTAACAAGAGAAATTTCTTAGGTGATGCAATAAAGCACTTGATTTTTTAAAACCCAAATTATGATAAAGTAGACTCAACTGGGTAAGTCTTGTAGAGTGAAGAACTCCCCATATCCAATGCTGGAGAACAAGAAGCAGCAGCTCCAACTACACTTTTAGGAGATGAATTTGCTGATACAGTTCTTTTATGCAACAGAGAAAAGAGCTTCTTTTGTGGGAACTGCATCACGTTTCCCTACACCATCCCATAGCACCCTAGAAGGGCACAGAAAAAATCGTAGCTTACTATTAAAGGCCAGTAACCATATTTTTTTTTCATAATTTGATTTTTAATTATTAACCAATGATCAGCAAATATGCTTTGATCATTAACTTAGAAAAATACTAGAAGAAGTAATTTAAATCAACTAAGATAATCATTTTAATAAAACCCTAGTGCTAATCTTACTAAAATACCTATCAAATATTCTGAATAGATGTAACTCATTTTTAACATTGCATAGTATGGATGCCCCATAATGCATTCCAATTAGTCCCTGATTTGAGAAACTTGGGTTGTTTCCATGATTTTGCCACTACAAATAATACCATAACAAAACAATTTCATAAGCTTTGTAAAAAGGGAGTATAAACAGTTGTTGGTCTCCAAACTACTCAAAAATAAAGGAAGTTCAAAATAATTTCTCCCACCCCAGTCCTCCAACACCATGCAAAATGTGGGAGAATGTGGTAGTTCACCATTACCAAAGGATATTTTAGGATTTACTGACTGTTGGACAA
>PVLC010027713.1:0-21633 GCA_004027655.1 Graphiurus murinus
TTTATAGTTTGCATTGATGCCTTCATTTCGATTATTTCATCTTTTACTTCCTTCAATGCTTCTGTTTGGTTTCTCTTTAGGTCTTCGAATTCTCTGTTCATTTGTTCCTTTATGTCTTCCTTTATTTCTTTAAAGCTCTGCCTACATTCTTTCTGAAAATCCTGTATTGTTTCTAGTATTAAAGATCTGAATTGTTCTTTCGGTAGTCTCAGCCATTCTGGGTTGGTGAGATCTGTTATTGAGGAGTTGTGGTGGCTCATTGTTTCTTTGTTATTTCTCCTTCCCATGGTTTCCCTGTTCATCGATTTATTTTTTTTTTTTTTTGGTTTTTTTTGGCGGTACTGGGGATTGAACTCAGGGGCATTCTACCTCCGAGCTATATCCTCAGCCCCATTTTTTTATTCTTTATTTTGAAACCGAGTCTCACTAAGTTGCGGAGTGCCTCACTAGGTAGCTGAGGCTGACCGCGAACCCGGATCCTCCGGTCTCAGCCTCCCGAATGCTGGGATTACAAGCGTGCGCCACCACGCCCGGCTTCCTGTTCATCGATTTATATCTTTGCTGTTCTTGCAAGTTTTCTTGTCCAATCTCTGTAGTTTCGGTTTACGGGTGACAGGGTGTGTTCATAGATAGGGTTTGGGTGAGAGGTCACCGTAATAGATGCAGGGATAGGGTAAAGAAGGGGGTAAAGATTAGAGATGGTAGATATTGATATGTGACAAGAAAAAGAGGGAAAGAAAAGATAGGAGGTAGAGTATAGCAGAGAGGAATATGGGGGGGAGGGCTTGTAAAAGGGGTAAGGAGCGGGTTCAATGACCTAAGCGAGAGATTACAAAGCAAGTATTCATCCAAATAAACATAAACAAATCAAAGCAATAACAGAGTTTAGACAGATCAAATTTGAAAACTTAACACCAAAAGAGAATGAAAAAAACATAACAAAACAAAACCAAAAACCAAAACCAAAAAAAAACCAAAAAACAAAGAACAACAACAAAAAAAAGCAAAACAAAAACAAAAAAAAGAACAAAACCCCCCAAATCTACAAATAGCGGACAGACACTAAAACCAACGCTCTGCTAGTTCGTAAGTACCGAGCTTAAATTTTCACGTGTGTCTTTGGCATTTTTTATTTATTTATTTATTTATTTATTTATTTATTTATTTATTTATTTATTTATTTATTTATTTATTTTAATTTGCTCTGTCAGTGCAGGCAGAGAATTGCCCCTGCTAGTTTATGTCTCTGGACTCTCCACTGGGTCTGGCTGCGTCTCTGACTCTGCTTTTTGCTTTAGCAGTCTAAAAGCCAGGCCTTTCCAGATACCCTGTGTGCACTGGGTTTCTCCACCCTTCTGGCCATGTCTAGGCTCTAGCAAGGCAGGTGGCTGAGTCTATCCTTTGTTTTGTGAATCCCGCACCCTGCACCCGACGTGCGCGTGGCTCGACTTAGGTCTCCCTGCAGCTTGGCCTGTTCCCGTTCTGATGGCTGGGGGCGCAAACGGACAATGATATTCTGTGTAGCTAGCAGGAAGTTGGTGGGAGGGACTGGCGGCAAAGATGGCAGCTGCCGTTCCCAGCACGTGCAGGCTCGGTTCTCTGCTGTCGGCCTGTTCCACCTCCTGGACAGCTGCTTCAGGCTCACTTTTCGATCTCTGGAGCAGAGCGGGGAGGCAGACCTGCCTGTTCGGCCTTCTCTGGTCGCTGGGGGGCGCAGGTTGGTGATAGTCTGGCTAGATGGCAGGAAGCTGGTTGGGAAGGGCTAGCAGGGAAGATGGCGGCTGCTGTTCCAAGGCACACCGGCTCCCGCCGGCTCCCCCTGTTCCTCCTGGACTCAGATCCTCTGCTCCCGTTTCATGCTCATGCTTCCGTTAAGAAGCTGTGTCTTATTTCAGGCTCTGGGCGGTCACAGTTCTGCACTGAGGTGATGTGCTGGGACAGACCCCAGACCCGTGGGCGCTTATGCTGAGCGCCCCACGCATTCTGGTCTCCGCCTGGGTGCGGCGTGGGGTGCCGGGGGTGCTGTGTCCTGGGGTTTGCTGTTCTCAGCGTCTGGGTGGTCCCCACGGCTCCTGGTCCTGTTTTTCCACAGCCTACTTTGCTGCAGAGCCCGGCTGCTATCCGCCCCGACAGAGCCAGGCGGGTGGGGGTCCTTTGTTGTCCCTGCTCTGCTTTCTTGATCTTCTTTATTTGTTTGTGGTTCAAATTTCGCGTTTTTTCCTTCTGTTAAAAAGTTCTTTTTATGGTAAATTTAGATCCAAATCACAGCGTTTGTGGAAAGACGGTTCACTCAGTTGCCATCTTGGATCCTCCTCCTAGGATATGTAATTTAAGTGAAACATTGTAGCTTCTAGAAGAATAAGATAAAATAGAAAAGAGCTAAGTTTTAGCAATTGGGTTGGAAAGGAAAAAACAAAATTAGTTTGGTCCTAAAAGACAAATACAACAAAATTTCAAGAGACACAATTTCCCCATGCAACATAAAATTAGCAAACAAACAAACAAAAAAATCTATGATTTTGTCTTGTATTTTACTATAATCATAGAGGAATCATGGCTTGTGAATTTTGAAATATTTCCTTCACAGACATATACAATAACATAAAAATGACCAGGGAATGATTCATAGATTCATACAGAGTTATTGGAAACATCATGCAATAAAATTCAACACAAAATAAACTGAGAACCCCTCTCCAAAGAAAAAATACAAAACAACCATAACCCAGAGAAAAGCTATAAGACCTATAAGACATGTTGTAAAGAAAAATAAAGTAACCAGGTATGGTGGCACACACTTGTAATTCCAGTATTTGGGAGGCTGAGACAGGAGGTTCTCACGTCTGCGGCCAGCCTCAGCAACTCAGTGAGGTCTTCCAAAACTTAGTGAGACTCTGTTTCAAAATAAAAATAAGATTAGGGGTATAGTTCAGAGGTAGAATGCCTCTGGATTCAATCCCCAGTACCAGAGAGAGAGAGAGAGAGAGAAGAAAGAAACAAAAAGAAATATGTAAACATTTTACACATATTTGCATTTCTCTAATGAGTAATAATATTGAGTATTATTTCAGTTATATATTTGACCATATGTATTTCTTCTTTTGAGAATGTCAAAATCCTTCATCTAGGCTTTAATTAGATTACTTGCTTTTTAACTTGTACCTTAATAAAAAAATGTTGCTTTCAATTTAAATTATATGGTCAAACATTGCAGCTTATTTCACTATTAAGTAATAGCTTTTAATTTTTTCATAATCCTGTTTTAACTAATGTCAATAATGAATTTTGCATTGGACACAATAATTCTTACTTTTTTCCAACAAAATTCCTTGAAATAATTAAGAAGATCCCTCTGAATTAACATTCATATTATGATTCACTTGAATAATAGGCACAGGTACAAAATAAAACTTTCTGTAACAAAAATAATAACCATCAGCAGCAGCACAGGATTCAAGATATACAAAATATTACCTTTCCTCTAATAAATCTATTCAGGAGAACACAGCTTGGATATTTCAGCACTTTAAATATTTACAGATCTTGAGACCTTCTTTTGCAGCCCTCTCCTAAATGTGTGCATAGGACATGGAGGGGTCTGACTCCCCTTATTCTCTTTCTTGGTTCTGGAAGACAGACAGGAAACCTTAACTATGGTGACTGCAACAGAGGAAAATATCTAGAAAAATATACATCAGAAGGGACCAACATAACAAGGTCTGTGTTTTCTGAATCTTAGTGATCAGCGGAGTCATTCTTTGTGGAGATATTGAGTAAGGATGATTAAGGGTATGTAGTCTCAACAGGGCATAGTAGATATTTTCTTTTTTAGCTAGAACCAGGAAAAGAGAAGAGAATTCTGCCTAAAATTAAATTGTCCAGGTATATTAGTTTATAATTGTTTGCACAATATCATGCCTGGCAAGGAGTGCTTTGTCTCAAACTTATACAAATGTGTATAATAAATAATGTGGTTATTCCACTTCTATAGGAATGAATACAATGTTGCCAATCTTTGATCTGCATCTATTTCTTCAAGTACAGCACTTGCTTTTCACCTTGGAGTAAATGAGTTTTGATCAATGTTAATGTAAATTATTAAATAATTATGGTGGTAAAATCCTTGTTTGGAGTAACTGTATGATTTAAAGTTATATTAAGCTAAAGTAAACCATTTTAGTTATTTGTCCCCTTTGCTCTGGCTTGGATCTTGAATGTCCATAAAGACCCAGGTGTTAAAGACTGGATGCTCAGTTTGACATGATTAGGAGGTGACAGAAGCTTTAATAGGTGAGCTTTGATAGGAAGACTTTGAATCATTGGAGACAGTCCCTCAAAGTGGATTTTGGAGCCCAGTTCTCTTCTTTTTCTCTTTTACATCCTGGCAATGAGTTGAATATATTTTTTCTGCCACACTCCCTCCATGATGTGCCACCGAAAACCCACAGCATTGAGGCCAATTGATCTGAAACATCTAAAAATGTAAGCAAAAATAAATCTTTTCTCTTCGTAAATCAATTCCCTCAGGTATTTGTTATAGTGACAGAAAGCTGACACATCAATTATGTAACATCTAGTCTACAGTTGTTTTTTGTTGTTGTTGTTGTTTATTTGTGTGTGTGTGTGTGTGTGTGTGTGTGTGTGTGTGTTTCCCCATGTAGCAGAAAACATTATTGGTTTTATCAGCAGAAAGGGACACTGGAAAACTTGGGCAGAGAATGAATGTTAAAGTGGGGTTGAGGTAGACTTGGAAAACTGGTTGAGGTACCCCTAAAATATCAAGAAATAGGAAACTCAACAGCTGCCTTCAGAAAACTAGTCGATCCTGAATATTTTCCCTGCTGCAGTACATCTTTAGTTGTGGGACACGCCTTCTACCTCAGTTCATGTGTCCTTCATCTTTGCCCACCTAAAACTTTCATAGTTCTTGTAGCAGTATCTTGGTTAGTGAAGTTTATACCCCTTTGTTCACAGAAATCTGCATAACTCCCTGGGTGGAAGGTGAATTATCCCATAACCACTAATGGTAACCACAATGAGGAAATCTCAGGTGCAATTAGCAGCTGAATTCTGAGCAGATAAAATCATCAAAATCTACTATAGTAAAACTTAAGAAAATATATTAAGATCATGAAAATAAATTAGGAATATTGAGATGCAAATATGTAAAAATGTTTTCAGTATGTTTTACAAAACTTCTGGACTACCAATATTTTAAAAATGATTTTAAAATAAAATAAAAATAAAAGCCAAAGTACTCATGAAACCTTGTCTTGTTTTTCTGTTTAGTCAGCTAGTGTATGTGAACTCAGCCATGAATCAAAGCCTGTTCTAAGCCCTGGGAACAATACAGGGGTGTACAAATCTGACAAATCTCTGCTAGCACATTTCTATGATTTCTCTAGTTATATATCTATTTAGATACATGAATACAAAATAGAACTAGAAAAATGCATACACATGACTAGTTTCTGTTATTTTAGTGTTCTAGAGAATCATTTTTCTATGTCGGTATACTCATATTTCATTGCTCTGTAGCTTATTATCTTACTCTGGAATTCAAAACAAATTTAGCCAACTTTGTAGATTTCTGAGGATGATGACTATTTTCTGATGGTGATGGTGATGATGATGATGATGATGATGATGATAATTATATTTTATTATGTAGGAAAACAGTCCAGCATCATCTGGAAAATAATTGTACCACTTGCTATAATTGAAATCAGTAAGTGTGTATTGTGCCAGAGGTATGAGGAATCAATAATAGGCAATACATACATGGTCTATACAATTCATGTTCTGGTTAATTTATTTTGGATACATGCCTTGTTTATAGAAAAACAGAATCAAACACCCTAAAGAAATTTGAGCCTACGTGGTCTGTGACTAACTCATGCTTAAATAAAGTCTTATGGAATTTAAATAAAGAATTTTGCTTAATGGCCTAAAAAATGTTAACTTAAATGAATAAAGTTCCATGTTTCACTATTGGAATCATGACTGTGTCATTTGAAGGATTTCATCTAATTACTTATCTATCCGCCACCATTTGAGAAAATAAAATGTGTCAAGAACATTTATTTTAGCTGGGCATGGTGGCACACATTTGTAATTCTAGTACTTGGGAGGCTGAGATGGGAGGATCTGGGTTTGCAGCCAGCCTCAGCTACTTAGTGAGGCCCTCTGCAACTTAGTGAGAACCTGTTTCAAAATAAAAGATAAAAAATAGGGTTGGGGTGTAGCTCAGAGGTAGAATGTCCCTGTGTTCAATCCCCAGTACTACAAAAAGAAAACAAAAAAAGAACATTTATTTCTATAAACAAAATAGAAATGTTCTTTACCTCAGCACCTTATAAATAGAATGAAAATGCTAATGATGATTGAAAGCACAATGAGAGATGAGAGCTACATATAATTTTCCATACTTACACTTACATGTACTTAAGTCTACATAAGTATAATTATATATTAACCTGTTCTATGCTATCAAGGTGATATTAATTTTAATTCACAGAGAATTTTTCACACCTTACTTAACTGTAGGCAAGAGTAGGCCATATGATATTTCCAGACAGATTTGATTTCTCACATTTTCCAAGTTCAAATAAACCTTTCCCAAGCACCTATGTCTTTTCTTGTTCCACATAGGTGTCTGTACAATCATTTCTTGTTGCTAAGATCTGCATTGCAGTTTGATTGTACAGTAAGTGTTTAAACTTATGTTCCTGGAGTATAGGAATTAACCAGATTGTTATGCTTAGATACAGAATGTCCCCCAAAGAGCTCCTGTATTAAAGTTAATATAGTTAAGTCAAGAGGGTTGTAACCTCATCTGTAGATAAACCCATTCTGATGGATTTACTGGCAGGTGTGGTTGGAGAAGGTGAGTTCCTGGGGATGTAGCCTTAGGGATTATGCTTGTACCATTGAATTCTCTTGTTTGTTTGCTCTCTTTGCTTCTTAACCTTCATAATGTGAAAGCAGAGCGCTCTCTCTCTCTCTCTCTCTCTCTCTCTCTCTCTCTCTCTCTCTCTCTCTCTCTCTCTCTCTCTCATTTTCTTTTTGTCCCCCATGCCATGCCCTGAGTTCCACAGATGAAATCCAGCAGGACATGGATGGAAACTCTGAGATCTTAAAAAAAACTTCGAACATATAAATCCATCTTCCTGTAAGTAGTGTGGTCAATTGTCTTAGATTATATCCAGGAAATTGTAGACTGAGACATAGATAAAGTCAGGAAATATTCCACACACATATACAGAAGAAAGAAACAAATGGACCCTTGAAAATACAGTACAACCCACCCTCAGTGTCCCGTGGGCTCCACGACCATGGAATCAACCTATCTCAGTTCAAAACATTTTGAAAAAAATCACATATGTAATAAGCAGGTGCAGATACTTTTATTTTCACTACTCTGTAAACAATATAGTACAGTAACTATTTACATGGCATTTGTATTTTACTAGAAATTGCAAGCCAACTAGAGATGATCTAAAGTATACAGGAGGGTGTATATATTTATACATAAATATTGTGCCATTTCATATAAGGAACTTGAACATCTACAATTGAGACTATTTTTATCCTGTCTTCCGGTCCCTCCCTCTTCCCCATCATGGTGCAAGAGTTCTGAAAAACCAAGTCTCTTAGCCAATGGAGAATGTTGACTTTTGTTGGAGCTCAATTATAAGCCCTGCCTCTTGGTCACATTTGATATTCTGTTTGAATTTCATTTCTAAGATGTTTTGGTTATTTGACTTTGCTCAAAGGTCATCTCAGAAGTGGGGGGGAAAAAGAAA
Source organism: Graphiurus murinus (assembly GCA_004027655.1). NCBI lineage: Eukaryota > Metazoa > Chordata > Mammalia > Rodentia > Gliridae > Graphiurus > Graphiurus murinus. The sequence continues at coordinate 7,806 of PVLC010027713.1, forward strand.
AGAGAAAGCCTTCTTAACACCATATAATTAAAAAGAATCATCAGCCTACAGAGTCACTGCTGCCTAAAGCTTTGATTTTTAAATGTGGTAAACATGAGTTCAACACCCACCAAAAACATTAAAAGATGCTAGTTAAAAGCCAAATGATCACCAGAAACATTAAAAAACTGTAAACTGTTTCTGGTGATCTAGAAGGCTACACCTGTGTGTGGGGTTCTCTATACTTCCAGGATAGAACTGATATCAGCAGCCAGTTATAGTTTCAGGGAAGGTCTCAGGGAGGGGCAGGGGAGCGCATTGAGCTGCTATCTAGAGGAGAACAACAGCAAACAGCAATTTTAGTCTGACGATTCTTTCCTTATATAGGGTTTTGCACAAAATGGCACACACCCATGTCAGCATGACAGTAAAGAATCTAAGGGGAAGAAATCTAACACTAGAGTTGTTAAAACATGTCAAAAATGTTTTCAAAAAATAGAAAATATTCAAAGAAATAGAAAACTATGTCACACACATAGGAAAAAGAGTAGTTAACAGAAAATGCCTTCAAAAGGCCCTAGATCGCTAGTGACAAAAAAGGAGATTTGTGGCTGTCGAGAGCTTGAGAGTATGTGTTTCCAAGGGTGAGGTGTGAGTCGCACTGGTGTGTTCTAAAATAGATTAGTGATAGAGGTTGTAAATCTCTGTGAATATAATAAAAATCCTTGAGCTTTTCTTTTTAAATAAAAAAGTCATAATTTATGAGTCGTACCTCAATAAGTCATTAGGAATGTAGTATAAATATATATTCAGATGTTGATCAGCCATACATTTTACATCTTTGGCTTTGCTGTAGCTTCTTTGGAAAATTAGAACCCAATTTTAATCTGTTTGTACATTTTAAAAAGCCATGCTGGGAGGTCGGATTTTCAAAAGGAATAATATATCAACTCCAAAATGTGCCACACCCTCTAAAAATTTTGTGTCAAATTGTATCTTAGTGGTATTATCAAACTTAACATTTTTAGATTTGTATTTTCCTCTGGTAAAAATTCCTTTCATTGAGTTTATATAATTTAAAAGTAGAACAATAACAGGTATTCTAACATGCTATAAGTGCATCCTGAATAAATCCATGTTCTTCCCTTCATCTCTGCTATGTAGTCTGTGATTATTGTATCTATCTATACTAATCAGAAGCATTTGTTCAAAAGGCAGCAGTGTCAACCAGGGTGAACACAGGCCAACCTACAGAGATGTAATCAGACTCCATCCAGACAGTGTGGGAGTTAATGCATAGTTATTATTCAGGAGCCAGTTGGACAAAGAATTAAGTTATTAAAGACTATAAAGTCATAAAGTTCATTTCTAAGTTGTAAAATAAAAATTGAAGGCTAGTCTTTGCATTTGAAAATATCAGAAATTACTTAAGCCACCTAGAAGTCAGATAAAAATATAGCAGAAGCCTCCAGGAACACTGAACACACATTTGGAAAATGGTGACAATATCTTGCAAGATATCATTTTAATGGCTTTATAAAAGCTCCTGTCTCTAAAGGACATTTTTATTTCTCTCAAGAGAATGTCATGGAGACATATGTCTCAGACAGTGTATGAACAGTGGAGTTATTCATAATTTTCTTTACACAGCTCCTGTGGTCTGTGTGTCAGTCTGCCCGCGCCTGCATTTTTTTTTTTTTTTTTTTTTTTCTGTACTGGGGATTGAACTCAGGGGCATTCTACTTCCGAGCTATACCTCCAGCCCTATTTTTTATTCTTTATTTTGAAACCGAGTCTCACTAACTTGAGGAGTGCCTCACTAGGTAGCTGAAGCTGGCCACGAACCGAGATCCTCCAGTCTCAGCCTCCCGAATGCTGGAATTACAAGCGTGCGCCACCATGCCCGGCTCCGCACCTGCATTTTATTGTAGCTTCCTGACACAGGAAGTTAGGCTGACTTACATATGAATTTTTTGTTACTCATACAGCCTTTATACAGCAACTGACTTAGACGTATCTTTAATCAGGTATGGTAGTGCACACCTGTAACCCCAGTAGTTGGGAGGCTGAGGCAGGAGGATCACAGGTTCAAAGCCAGCTTCAGAAACTTAGCAAAGGCCTCATCAACTTACTGAGACCCTGTTTCAAAATAAAAAATAAAGTAGGGCTGGGGGTGTAGCTGAGAGGTAGAATAGCCCTGGCTTCAATACCTAGTACTACAAAAATAAATACTAAACACTTCTTCTCTAGTTGTTCAATTGAAGTTTACAAGAAAAATCACGAAGATACTTTTAAATTAGCCATAGTTTGAAAATAAGTTCATAACTGGAATTCATTAGTTCAACTGTCTCTTTCTGCTTGTCTTCTTGACAGAATCAAGAAATTGAATTTCAGAAAAAAATGTAATAGCATATATGTATGTTTGAGTGGAAATGTGTTGGTCATTTGCTTTAAATAAAATAAAATGTAAAATAAAAAGGGATAGAGAGGCAGAGAAAATAGTCTAGTAGCTTTATGGCTTGGATATACTTCCAAAGAGTATTATCTGAAAACCTCATTTTCCTGACATTTATGAGGAATTGAAAAGTTGTCCCAGTAGACTCATCATTAAGGTCTATGGAATCATAAGCAGATTCAATTTAGATACTGCTTTCTAACATTTGTTAAATGTATAAAACCCAACATTTATTAGGTTTATTTAACTTTCTCATTCTCATTTTTCATCAATGATGTTGTGGTAATAATATCTTCCCTAGCAAGGTAGTTGTATGGTTCTTATACATATGTGAGGTCGTTGTCACAAAGCCTTATACATACTAAGCTCTCTATAAGCAGTGTCTGTGGTTATTACTAATGGAGTTCTCTCCTAAATGATGTATCAAAATAAATGAGATTTGCCTTTGTACCTTTCCATTTCCCTTTTTATAAGACTTTCTTGTTTGTTTCTTTCCTACCACCCAATCCATTCCTCTTGATGACTTTATGTTCATTCCAAGAATCTGGATCTCAGATCTCTTTTATCAGCTTAAATTCTTTCCCAACAAGCTTTTGTGTTGATATGACTTATAAAAATGACATAAATACAGAGAAACACCTGATGGCACCTCCTCACTTTGCAAGAGGGAAATGGCTTTATCCTAAACCATAACTTCCTAATGATGATATTTAAGAATTAGTATAGGGCCAGGTAGATATTCCTAGCAAGGACCTATGTTGGGCTGGGAATGTAGCTCAGAGGTAGCGCACTTTCTCATGCACAAAGCCTTGGATTCAATACCTAGTACTGCAAAAAACAAAACAAAACCCTGGCAAGAGATTATACTACTATTCCTATACATTTTTATTTTTATTTTTCAAATTGCTTAACATCTACTAGATTCTATACAGATTTCTCATCATCATTAGTTAGTCCTTTGCAGTCTTCAATGTTTGCTCCTCCTCTGTTAAATATATAAGGGATGGATTTCTTCAGATCCTCTATTACTCTTTTTATTTATTTATTTTTTAGTCTCTTCCCAGGAACTTCTTCCATTACCAAACTGAAATAGGTAACCTAGCCTAGACTACTCTGAACTCAAGTTATTCAGTACAAATTTAACATGTCTAAAATAAAAAAACCTAGGTCTGCAAGCTCCTTGCTTGATCATTCTATCTCTATCGTGTGTGTGTGTGTGTGTGTGTGTGTGTGTGTGTGTGTGTGTGTATAGTGGGGCTTGCACCCAGGGTCTCATCCATGCTGTGCAGACATTTTACCACTGAATTACATTTGCAACCTAGCACATAACATTTTTAAAATGTTATCTTAAATTTTTTTTTAAATCTTAGGAATTTTAAGCATTACCTTCATACGAATATCTTTATTGAAATATCCTGATGTTATCTTTGCTTTGCACTTTTTAAATATTTCTTATAACTGTGCCTGAGTTATCATTACTCTTTTTCCTAATTTATTAAATCATGATCACTGATTTAATGCACATCAAATTTCTTTGACTTCATGTTCTTTTCCTTTGGTGTCTGCCCTTTAGCCTGTGATAACAAAATAATTCATGTGTGAACAAAGACATAACCACAACCCATCCAACCCTACACTGATGTGCTACTTACTTAAAATAAGTAATGTGAGTGCGCTAAGTAAAAACTGTAAAAATTATCATTAATAGTGTTTAATGGTTAGGTTAGCTATTATCTTGATATTAGGTAATTTTTCAAATTTTAAAAATATCTATTATTAAAATACTTGGTACTATTTCATCTTTAGTAATATCTCTTCTCTTTAATATATCCTTAATAATATGAAAATTCCAGTGAAAATGCTGTTAACAGTTGATTGTGTTTGGAGAAATAAAGTAATTTACTGATAAACATATTCAGAAGATGCAATGAGAGGAAAGATAACATTTTTAAAGATATAGGATTCAGCACATTGAAGGGTAAGTTATCTGTAGCTAGAATTACTTCTAGTATTGTGCTACATGAAATCTATAACTCTCAAACATATTTTTTATTCATTAAAAATAGAGTATCTGTATCATTAAAAATAGAGTATCTGTAATTGTGTCCTAAACATTATTCTTAGTGCTAGGGATATAGTTGTTAAAAATACAGGAAAAGTAACCACCATTATGGGGCTTATATTTTACAATATTACAACACATCATTTAGTAAATAATATGAAAACTGATAAATACCTGAATACCGAAGCAAGCAGGATAAGGTGATAGAATATAGTGGGTACTATTTCATATCCCAGACAGAACAAAGACCAAGGGAAAACCATAAGTTGAAGGATCTTTTGTGTATTTAAAGATTATGAAATAGATTGGTGTAGGTAAGGCAGGACCACTGGAATAAACAAATCTGGTCAAACATATGGATAAGTGGCAACTATTACCAACACGTTAGTGAACTGAGTTACTTTCTTCAGTTTTATAATTTCATTGGCCTATGCCATTGCAATATCTCACATATCAAATGAGTGATGAGTCTGTGAGTCTTCGTGTTATGCAATAGTAACAACTTCATATTTTCATCGGCTTTTTTTTTTCACACCTGTATGGTGCATCAGATTCTGTGGGCTGGCTGCAGATCTGATTTACTCAAATCTAACTGCCTATTTGTAGTACATGATTACCATGTAGCACACATGAAATGCAAGACAGATAATGGAAAGAAAATACTCTTAATGTTTCTAGTTGGATATTGTACATGTCACATATATTCATGGACTATTGGCCAAAGCAAGTCATGTGGTCTAGCCAATATAATTCGTAAGAAGTGGCATACTCTTTCTACAAGAGGCACTATCGATAGCATACTGATGGGTAGGAACCTTTCATATGAAGAAGTAAATATTTGCTCACAATACAATCTACCACTGGCTATGTTTTTGCAATCTGATATTATTTTTTATATTTTATTGATGCAATCTAATGATACATCATAGTGATTCAAAGTGATACAAACATACAAGCATACATCACACAGTTTCAAAGATTTTTCATGTGTCCTTTCAGAAGTATAGATTTTGAAAATTCACTTGAAAACTCCCTACTTATAACACTTTAATTTGTCATTCATCTAATAGTGCCCATTTTGATGGATTTTATATAGATTGATATGGATTCAGAAATTGGATGAGGAAAATGCAATTATTCTACATTTAGAATATTTGTATCTTGAGACATTCTTGATAATTGTTTTAATTGAAACATTAAAGATGTGTATTTACTCAAAATCTGAAGGGTACATTGATTTTTATACTTCAACTCATTTTATATGAAAGAAATAGTGGTTTTTATAGAAGTAAGAAATAGAGATTAGCACCAAAGAGAACTTAACTGATTCTAAATCTTCCCTAGCATGCAGGAGGCCCTGAGCTTAATACCCAACACTACCAAAAAAGTTCGTTCTATGTTTCATTTGGTCTTGAAGGATAGAGACTGGATAAGAGTAACTATGTCATTGAAATGAATGCTATGCAGGAAAAAATGAATACATCAAATTTTTTGTGGAAATTATTTAAAAATAACAAAGAGTTAGCAAATTCCTGTTATATGTGCTCTATTTGCCCCTGAGGCAAGTTCACAGCAAGCAATAGGAGTTGTAAATATAATCCTTAAAGTGTAAATTTCTAAGCAGAACATGGAAAAGTAGATGAATGGATTCCATTAATGTCACTGGAGGCAATGGAGCTAAATCCTTTTTTCATTTGCCTCAAAAATGAAGCCCTAAGCAAGTTTTGCAAATGGCAAGTTTTGCAAATGGCAAGTGTAATAACAGTTTAGTCAGAACCTTTCAGCTTTTATGTTAATGTACTAATTCATTAAACCAACCCTAAATGGTCTCTAAGACAAGATGCCTAGCATAATGAAAATTTAAATTTCAGTTGTTCGGTTGTTTTCTTTATTCTTTCCTTTTCTTTCTTTCTTTCTTTTTTTTTTTTTGTGGTACTGGAGATTGAACTCAGGGACACTTCTAACACTAAACTACATTTTGAGTCATTTTTTAAATTTTCATTTTTTAAGACAATGTCTCACCAAGTTGCCCAGGCTGTGCTCGAACTTGAGAGCCTCCTGTCTCAGCTTCCCAAGTACTAAATTACAGTCATGTATCACTACACCTGCCTGACTTTTTATGTAATTCTTTTTTAAAAAAACCTTTAGTTAAATATGTTTCAATATAATCTTAAAATTTATGAAATTTTTAATTTAATAATTTATATTTTATGATAAAATAAAGTGACTTAATGTGAGGAAAATTGAGTGTGATGTAAATTCTAAGAAAATATTGATTATATTTAATTGCTCTAAGAAATGAGATAAAAAATTGTGACCTGAATCCATTTTTTTAAAAATAATGTTTTATTTGTTTACATATTATCTTTAGCTTCTATATTTGTACTAATCAATCTATAAATTTTCATCCAACTGCTTCTCAACATAGGTGCCAAAAGCATTCATTGAAGAAAGGACAACCTCTTCAACAAAAGGTGCTGGGAAAACTTATTTACATGTACAAGATTGAAATGAGACCCTACCTCACCCCTGTACAGAAGTCTACCCATAGGCAATCAAGTCATCCAGGCAGAAATTCAATGAGGAACCAACAGAACTGGTCACTATAGATTTAACAGGTATACATGAAAATGTCTATCTAACAGCAGAAGAATGCATGTTCTTCTCAAGAACACATGAAACATTCCCCGGCAGGTATCATGTATTGAGACATAAAATGAGTTTAAAAAATTAAGAAAACTGATATCATATCAAGTAAATTTTCCATATGCAATGGTAGAAACTATAAATCAATAGTAGGAATACTTTTGGAAAATTTTCAAGTATGTGGAAATTAAGCATCATGATCTTAAACAATGCATGGGTAGAAGAAAAAAATGAAAAGGTAAATTTTAAAATACCTTGAGATTAATTAAGTGAAAAACATAATATACACAAACTTAAGAAATGCAGCAAAGGCAGTTGTGAAGGGGGATACTTATAGCAATAAATGTAGGTATCAAAAAAAAGAAAGTTCCAAAATAAACAACCTAATTATTGCACTTCAAGGAACTAAACAAAGAACAATAAAGCCCTAAGTTAGCAGGAGGAAGGAAATAATAAAACTCAGAGTCAGAAACAAATAGATACTAGAAAAAATACCAAATGTTAATGAAACAGTTAACAAAAGTTAATGAAAGTTCTTGGTTTATGACAGTGCTCTGGGATCAAACTCCTCCAGGGCATCCTGCATCTTAGCAAGCATTCTACTACTAAACTACAACCGCATTTCAAGAGTTTTATTTTTTAAAAGGTAAACAAAATTTACAAGCTTTAGATAGACTAACTAGAAAAAAAGAAGAGTAAACAAAAATCAGGAAAGAATAAGAAGACAGTAAACTGGATGCCTCAGAAACAAAAAGTACCACGAAGGACTATTATATGTCAACAAACTGGATAATCTGGAAGAAATGGGTAAATTCCTAGAAACACACAACCTACCAATACAGAACCAAGAATAAATAGAAGACCTTAACAGAATAATAACAAATAAAGAATTGAGGTAACAATAAAAAACCTTCCAACAGAGAAAAGGCCAGGATCAGATGACTTCAAGGATGTTTTCTAATAGTTAAAAATTCATACCAATCCTTCTGAACTTTCAAAAAGAAAAAAAAAATTATTGCATGAGTCTAGCATCACATAGAAATCATAGCCAGGAAAACATAGCACAAGAAAAATAAATAAATAAATAAAGTTAGTTTATACAGAATATACGATATATAAAATATATATGTAAATATATTTGTATATTACATATGTAAATGCTATAAGTCAATATCTCTGATGAACATAGATACAAAGGTCCTTCATCAAATACCAATAAAATTCAGCATCACATTAAAATATATGCCATGAGTGAGTGAAATTTATTCCTGGGATTCAAGAATGGCTCAACATATGTAAGTTCTTAATGTGATATGCTATAATGACAGATTGAATGATTAAAAACCATATGAAAAGCATTTGAAAAATACAACAACATCCACTGTATTTATCTACTTTTATACAAGGCTGTTCTAATTTATAAAAATAATATATTTAAATAGCATTTTCAATTGTTTAAATAAAACTTTAGATTGAATTAAATCAGACCAAAGAAGTTTGCTGTTTTATTTTGTTATTTGTGTCTGTGTTTCTTTGAATGATTATTTGTAGATGATTTGTAAAGTAATACATTTTAAAATTACTGAAAGTAAACAATGAAAATTATTTTCTTCATTCAGGTCCCCTGGCAATTCAGTCACATCTTTAGAATTAACCAATGTTATAAGATTTTTACCCTTCTGGAGATAAGTGTTTGTGCATGTGTGTGTGTAGTATTTATGCATGCATGTGTGTGTAATGCACACACATATTTATACATAGACTTTCTACTTTTATGACACATGAAATCTGGTTGTACAAACTCTTAGGTTCCTTTGATTAACATTTTCCAAGCCTCTCACTAGTGCCTAAATAATTTTCTATACTAGAACCAAACTCATTAAAATTAGTCAAAAGAAAAAATACACTTCATTTTAATGTCCCTAACAAATATAGCTGCATACTATATTCATGATTTATAAAATTTTCTGTCTTTGTTCCAGCTCCAAGCACATCCATATGTTCCACCATTTACTTCTACTTTCAGCAATTGAGTTCAGCATACTTAACTGAGTCCCATATACTCAATTAGAAAACAGAGCAAAATAAAACATCAAAACAGAATACAAGGAATTTTCAGTCACCCGTTTAATGTTTTTCATGTGAAATAAAATTTGACTATTAAATTAAAGATGTATGTAAAAGATATTCACCTTTTGGGTTATATTTTTGAACATTTTATTCATTTTTATTTGACAGTAGCTTACTGACATCAATTTAAAACGTGTTACTGATTCACATAGATCTTGAAAATACAAGGGCCTCTGAAAAAAAAAATGAGTATGAAATTAGTGACTCCATAGTAAACATCTCTAGTTTGACCAAACATGAAGATTTTGAAAGTAATATTTAACATATTTTAAAATATATGTAATTATGTAGTCTGTAAAGTATCTTTTTAAGTAGGTTCTCCCTATGTTGCCCAGCCTGTCCTGGCTCATGATCTTCCTGCCTCAGCCTACTGAGTAGATGAGATTACAGGTATGTACTACTGAACCTGGCTCTTGGTAAGCATTTCTATAATTTTGATTACCAGGAGTAAGGATATTCTTGGTATCAAATGGGTAAGGGTCCAACCAGACAACCAGCCCGAGGTTCCGAGGTTGGTAGCATGGCCTAATGCAAAATCCACATACTATTACTCAATCAGTGGCTACTCAGCTCTAACAGAGTTTCCATGCTGACAAAAGGAAACAAAAGGTACCCTAATTTATCTAAAGAAATCAGAAACTCGTATTCTTATTTCAAATCTTCTGATTTTTCTCTCAAAGTATAGTTGATACTTAACAAATGGCATTTCAGAGGATGTAAACTGTATATTCTATTACCTAACTGGGTTTTCATAACACTTTGAAAAGTGAGAGAAAGCAAGCAACTGAAGATGAGGAAGCTTAAAGGACTTACTCAGAGCTCCATAAAGATAACTAGGTTGGCAATGAGTCTTCTCTAAATTCTGATACCAGTTCTTTCATTGGACATATTCACTCATTATTATTGTGTCAAGAGTCCTGATTTTCTCTACTTTGAAAACTCCAGCGGGGATTTTGTTGTTGTTATTTTTTTTTCCAACAGGTATTTCTTCTCCATGCACAATAGCTATTTCAATTAAACTGTCAGGATGTGTTTCACACTTCCCCAAACCTGGCATCTTAAAGCAAAGCATGGATGGTTTTTTATTATGAAGTTGAAGAGTTTGCATGGGATATACAAATGCTTTTTCCATAAAGGTTTTGATCTTAAAATAAATACTGTTAGTAAAAGCTTAGTTTTCTATTAAAAAAAAATAAACATTTGGTTTAATTGGGCATAGATTTGAAACTGAGTTTCAATAGGCACTGTAGTTAAAGGACATTACGTTTTGCTTCGTAAGCTCATCCAGGAATGAATTGCATTGGCTTCTTGAAACGGCTCCTAGTCATCACTTTCAAAGGCATTTAATGGTTGCACTAGATCTAAATCATAACTTACATGAGCATGGATACTTGCTAGCTGTATTAAGGTCTGAGTCAGCACTGGCCATGGCTGAGAAAAATCAGTTTATTTGGTGGCTTGCACCCAACTGGGAAAAGGTTGCAGCTTTCACTGTGACTATGATAAACCACTCTCTTGTTTAGACTGATAGAAGAGATTCTTCACACTTACTCCATTGTTGTGTTCTTGGTTCTAGCTTTACATGTCTTCCTGAGATAATTTGGTATAAAATGGAAATTAAAATCCAGTTTTTTTCAGTTAAAAATAGTTGTTGGATTTTTAGATTGAAGACATTTGGTAGAAAATATAGCCAAGTCCTTTATTTTAAAGATATGAGAGAAAGAAGTTGTTCATAGCACGTGACTTCTCCAAGTAATGTAGCTCTTCCAGTAGCCAAGCTGGAATGAGAATGGTGGGATTAAGAATATAGGGCTTAAGTTTAAACTCTTATGTTATGTTATTAGGTACTAGCTAGCATTTAATATTTAGCTAGGCCAGTATAAAAGGAAGGAATAGTAGGGGTAAAAAGTCAGACCTGAGCCTGGCATGATGGCACATACCTGTAATCATCCCAGTACTTGGGAGCCTGAGAGAGAAGGATCCTAGGCTCAAGAACAGTCTCTGCAATTTAGTGAGGCCCTCTGCAACTTAGTGAGAATGCCCCTGAGAGAGAAGGATCCTAGGCTCAAGAACAGTCTCTGCAATTTAGTGAGGCCCTCTGCAACTTAGTGAGAATGCCCCTGGGATCAATCCTCAGTACCAATATATTAATTACCAATAATATATTAAATACCAATAATATTAATTAATTAAAAACAAAAGAACAATACTTAAAATCTTTGTTAGTGTAAGATTTTCTTTAAATGGTGTCTGACGGTAAATTGTTCAAAACTATCAACACTCCACAAAAGAAAAAACAAAAACCGCATGGTTTAGAAAAAAATTACTAATCTTTCATAAGGAATGGTTTTTCCTCAAAGATGCTTAATTAATCTTTGAGCTTCTTCTGCAGTCAAGATACTCTTCCAAATGTGACAGGTATGAATGGCTTACATAAAATGAAATATAGATTTAATAGGGAAATAACATGTATACAAAAGAGTTATTCCATCAAATGTTGTTTAGGCTCAGGACTGGGTAGTATGGGTGGTATTGTTTTGGGTTAATATATCCAGAATAGATTCATGAATATAGTGACACCTTATTTGTCTGTAAATGATATAAAATTTTCAATGGGTGGAAATGAGACAAGGATTATAAATATATACTCCAGGCAGAGGGAGTGGCAAAAAAACAAAAAAGTCATGGATGTGAAGTGATATAAAGTATCCTAATAGAAGTAGAATTTGGTTTAAATCTTGTCTTGTTTTAAATACAAGATTTAAAGACAATTTTGGTAATTAAATGATCATGAGTGATATCCTATGGTGCTTGGGCATTATATTATAGGAAAAATATAAAGAGAGAAGCAATAATGCTAGAAACAGTGTTTCAGGAAGACAATACTAGCTATATGTGTAAGATGGATTGTACAAGTATGATATTTAATGAAAAGAGGAATTTAAAGACCTGAATTTGAATGGAGCAGTGTAAATGTGTGATTAAAAAAAAGCATCTTAAGAGAAAATAAATATACCTTTATAATTGATTCAATGGACAACTAAACAATATAAGGAAAAGAGCATTATTAAAGATGAATTTAGGGCTGGACCCAAAAGTACATACCTATAATCCCAGTACTTGGGAGACTGAGACAGGAGGAACTCAGGTTCTTGGTTAGCCTCAGCATCTTAGTGAGATGCTCAGCAATTTAGGGACTCTTTTTCAAAATAAATAATAAAAAGAACTGGGGTGTAACTCAGAGGTAGAATGTGTTCAATCTCCAGTAATCCACCACCCACCCCCCCACACAAATGAATTTGAAATTTCAGGCCTTGGATAATAGTAATTCTATTCATTATAATGAAGATTAAGAAATCAGTAAGTGGAAAAAATTTTGAATACTCTCAGTTAAAGATGACTTCAATCTGCTTGGATGAATTTTGTTTATGGATTTAAACATATAAGTGTGAGGGGGAATCTTCAAAAATGTGATATTAGAAAAGATGTAAGAACATGAAAAAAATGGCAGTGAGAATTCCTGGAATATCTCTATTTCTGGAGAAGGAGGAGAAAATGATCCAGTGAAAGAGCAAGAGAAGATAGAGAACAGAATGTACAAAGCAAAGGAGCAAGTGCTCAGTGATAAAAATAAACAAAGAGAAAGGAAGTTCTGGATGAAATTGGTAAAGATGAGAAGCCACCATTTCTTCAAAGCTCTGAATCAAAACCAGGAAGACACATCTGAATGTCCAGCAAGCTTGAACACACCATAGAACTTGAAAGTGTACAAGAACAAAGGCATAGCACTTAGCACACTATAAATAATATCTAGTTTTAAAGATAATGTATTTCTTATGTTTGAAAGTAAATAACTTGAGATTTAAAACATCTGTCAAATAACCTATGAGAGCCATTGGTCCTTTGTATGAAATGACATTATTTTGTGCTATAATGTCTGTAAAGTGTATTGACTGGATTATTTAGCAGCTGTAAAATTAAGTCTATCACTGACCAGGTGTGTATACATCACAAATAAGCAAAATGTGCTTGATGTGGGAAAAATAATTTCATGGCTAATCTCTTGAATGATCCATAGTTCTTTCTAGACTATCTATGTCTCCTAAAATTCTCTTTAACTGATAAGAATTCCTATTGAGCAACACTTCTTCTTCTTTTTTTTTATTGTAGTAATTCGTGCAATATAGCATACATCTTTGTTAAGTACGAGTTGTTGACAACATATTTGCACACAGTTCTCATTTGACTCTTTCCCCAATTCCCACCCCAATCCCCTCCCCTTCCCTCCCCCTCAGGTTCACTTCGGTGAGTGACCTTGATATGATTGTGTAATTACATCATGTGCTTTAGGGCGTCACTCTGCCCCCTGCGTCCACTACAATTAAATCAACTTCGTTGCTTATCGAGGGTCTCTCCTTTTCATCTGGAGACCCTCCTATGCCACATCCCCTCCCTAGCATCCACATATTAGGGAGAACATATGCTTCTTAACTCTTTGTGACTGACTAATCTCACTTAACATAATGTTTTCCAGTTGCATCCATTTCCCTGCAAAG
>PVLC010027714.1:0-21628 GCA_004027655.1 Graphiurus murinus
TTTTTTTTTTTTTTTAATTTAGTGGGTTGTACAGGCTGATATTTACTTTTTTAAAAATTAAAATTTATAGGATGTTTTAATTTTTTTATTTTGACTCAAAAAATCTAATAAATTTTGGCTTTTAAAGACATCGTTGTATCTACACTCAAGGTTTTAAATTTCTTTTTCTTTCAACTTGAAATGATTGGTGTCAAAAGAACGGTAGCACATCATTCCCATCATGATAATAAAACCTTCTGTTCCCTAAGACACCACAGGACATGTGATTAACATCCATGGGGCTGAAAAAAAGGGAGCTTTCATCCTAATCACCTCAAAAGGTTGTCATCACATTTATTTCATTTAATTATTTTAAAACTTTTATTGGTGCATTGCAATTATACATCATAGATTCAAAGTGATACACACAGCACTTGGTGTATTTCCTTTGGCGTCCCTCCCACCCCCCTGTCATCCCTCCCTGCACATGTTAGAGAGACCTTCATATATGGACCTTCATATATGGACCTGGCATTATTTGAACTGTTTCCCTCCTCAAGCCTCGTTTTTCCTCTCTCCGCCTCCTTACCACAATCCCTCCCACTAGTCTACTGATCTTTTTTCACTTAAAGTCCCTTATGCTTCTTATTTTCCCTCTAGCTTCCACATATGAGAGAAAACATAGGACTTTTGACTTTTTGAGACTGGCTGATCTCACTAAGCATAATAATGGATAATTCTATCCATTTTCATGAACATGACATTATCTTGATCTTTGTGGCTGAGTAAAACTTCATGTTTGTTTGTGGCACATTTTCTTTATCTTTTCATCTGTGGGATGGGCACCTAGGTTGGTTCCATAATTTGGTTATTGTGAATTGTGCTGTTATAAACATGGATACGCATGTATCACTATAATATTCCAACTTTTGGAATTTTTTTTGAGGGGGATACTGGGATTGAACTCAGGGGTATTCTACCATCGAGCTATACCCCTAGTCCTATTTTTTATTCTTTATTTTGAAACAGGGTCTCACTAAGTTGAGGAGGGCCTCACTAGGTAGCTGAGGCTGGTCTCGAACCTGGATCCTCCGGTCTCAGCCTCCCAAATGCTGGGATTACAAGTGTGCGCCACCACGCCCAGCTAACTTTTGGAATTCTTTTGGAAAGGTGTGGTATAGCTGGACTATACAGTGGCTCCATACCTTGTCTTATTTTTTTTTTTTTTTTAGTACTGGAGATTGAGCCCAGGGTCATTCTGTGTCTAATCTGTACTCACAGCCCTATTTTATTTTGAAATGGTCTCACTAAATTGATGAGGCTGGCTGAGAACCTGAGATACCCCTTTCTCAGACTCCCAACTACTGGTATTATAAACATGCATCATCACAGCCTGCTCCATGCCTTATCTTTTGAGGAACCTCAATACTGACTGTGGTTATACTCATTTACAATCCCACTGATAGTGTATAAGACTTCCTATTTCCCCACATCCTTGCTAGCATTTATTGTTGTTTTATTGATAATTGCCATTCTAACTGGTGTTAGATGAAATCTCAGTGTATTTTTGATTTACATTTTCCTAATTGCTAATGAAGTTAAACATTGTTTCATGTGTTAGCTGGCTGTTGTTTTTCTTTGTTTTGAAAAGTATCTATTCAGTTCAATTGCCCATTATTTTAAGGGGCTTGCATTGACCAATATAAAGTTTTTTTTTTAATCTATTTCTTCATGCTTTTTATCACTCTGATTGCTTTAAAAAATAGCTCTGGGTCCAAAATAAAAGTTTACTTGGGGTGGCACACACTTGTAAGTCCAGTACTTGGGAGGCTGAGACTGGAGGATCTGAGTTCAAGGCCAGCCTCAGCTGCTTAGTGAGGCCCTCTGCAACTTAGTGAGACCCTGTTTCAAAAAATAAAGAATAAAAAATAGGACTGAGGACATAGCCTGGAGGTAGACTGCCCCTGGGTTCCAATCCCAGTATTGAAAAAAAACAAAAAACAAAAACAAACAAACAAACAAAATTTAGTTGGGTAGGATTAAGGTTGTATGAAAGAAAAAATATTGTGAACCAAAATAGTATTCATCATGATATCTGGCACTCAATCCAGTATATACCGAGGTCTTTCAATGTATATGTTGTTTAAATGTATTCATGAGCTTTACAACTATCAATTACATATGTTTAAAAGCAAGTGCTTTATCCTAAATTATAAATAGGTATGGGTACTTAGAGGAGAAGGAAGGAGAAAAATGTAGTATTAGAGAAAGATGTAGTAAGTTGAATTATAAATTATTCTGTAAAAGTACTGCTGTGGTGGCTTCAGAAAAATATCCGAACATTGATTTTTGTTTGTTTGTTTCATTTTGAGTGACCTTCTGCTTGCTTTTCAAGTACTTAAAATGTTCAGCACTCAAAAGGACAGTATTACTGTTTAACATTTGTTTTTCAATTCTATTTCTTATTATATCTATTACAGAGATTTTTCAAGGGCATATCGATTTATTAAACTCTATTTGTAATCCCCAAAATACAACCCCCACACAGGGAATATTTAGTTTTGTTTTTTTCTTGTAAAAGATACTTAAACAAGAGGTTGATCTGAATTGCAGGAATTCAATTAATCAAATTTCACCAATATTTAACTTTTCTAGAGATATATTCTTTTATAAATTATGAAAATGTTGTGCATATGTTTCATTATATTATTTAATTTACATTTATATCTTGGCTACTTTTGTAATCATATTTTCAAGAATTGAAATGCCAAATTTTCATGTTCTTTCCTTTAAACTCCATCTTTCTTTCATAAGCACATAATA
The DNA here is from genome assembly GCA_004027655.1 of Graphiurus murinus. Lineage (NCBI taxonomy): Eukaryota > Metazoa > Chordata > Mammalia > Rodentia > Gliridae > Graphiurus > Graphiurus murinus. Next base: position 2,803 of record PVLC010027714.1, read on the forward strand.
AAGTTTAAAGATGAAAGCATTCTGATATAAAAAATGATATTTTCATGCTAAGTATATTTTATTCCTTTACACTAGGTTTAAGAAACTAAAATAAACACATCATTGATTTTTATATCATTCTTTTCCAGACAAGAAAGCAATGAGAAATTAGCATTTCAAGTAGCTTTAAAAGTTACTTTTTAACAAGAAAAACAAGTTGTAAAATAAGAGACTTTCATTTCCTAGGAATTAGCACATTTCCAGTTGCTTTAAAGTCTTTAATCTTTGTTTTGTAAAATTTGAAATAATATGATATGAAAATGACAATTTTCTCTTAATATTCTAGACTTTGTAGCATCTCACTCTTCTGAAATTATCATAAATGAGCCACAATTTAAATTACTATTATATGTAGATAACTATCATATATATGTATACACACACATACATGCACATACACATTACATATAAACATTATACACACACAATGAGGATGAAGATACTTGGTATTCCCAAGTTATATTAAACTATTATTATTTCAAATATGAAATTATTTTAATTAATTATTACAAATATGAACTGTATATCTCAGGTATATTTCAAATATACAAAACTACAGTCTCTCTCTATATATTATATCTATATATATATAGATTTTATATATCTAAAGAATTATATATATATGTATATAGATAGATAAATAGATAGATAGATAGATAGATAGATAGATAGATAGATAGATAGATAGATGATAGATAGATAGATAGATTCTCAACTGGGAGAGGTGGTGCATGCCTGTAATCCTAGTACTTGAGAAGCTGAGACAGGAGGACAGCAGGTTCATGGCCGGCCTCAGCACTTTAGTGGGGCCCTCCACAACTTAGTGAGACTCTGTTTTAAATAAAAAGTAAAATAGGGCTGAGAATGTAACTCAGAGGAAGAATGTCTCTGTAATAAATCTCGAGTATCACAATAAATAAATATACTCATATAATTTATATATTAACATATTTTATATTACATATATATCCTCACTGTTATTTGATACCTCAGAATTGTATTACATTGTATTTCAAATACAAATTATACCTCGAATATGGTAAGTATGTGTATATGTATGGTAAGTAACATATGCCTATATCTGCATATATAGAAAAACACACACACACACATACACACACACACACACACATATATATAAAATGCAGATATAAGCATATATGTTATTTACCATAAATTTCAGCATACCTTCAATATTATGGAAGATTTAGTTTAGATCATGGATGTGCTTTTGGGTTAATTCTATTAAATATGAATACTTGGCCAGGGTTATTTACATATGCTATTAAGAAAATGGAATCTATAAATGATTTGTGGAGAGCAAGATAAAATATTCTATGAAAAGCATGAATCAAGAAGGAGAGAAGAAAAGTAGCTGTTAGAATTTTTTTCTTAAAAATCCGAAGTGAAAGTTTGGGGTAAATGATAGCTTTTCTTTATGAAAACTGATCATAATATTTATATTAATCCAATACAGTACTTTAATAGCTTTATCTTAGATTTATGATATACTTAAATATATTCATTTTATTGCACAAAATTATATTTCCATAATTAAAAGATTAAATGTAAAATCATGTGGTAAATTTTGATTATATGATAATGAGTGATGCTAGTAAATATTAATATCAATTAATATATATTCATTTTCTTATATTTCTACAGGTATTATGCCTGTGCTCATTATTGAAAAGCTTTGATTTCTTAATGTTCAAAACTCAAGAAGTATGTTTTAATTTGAGTGAATAAGAAATGTCTCTAAAATTGGGCATTTTATTTTTGTCTCATAGTTAGAAAAATATGCATTCTTTCTTAAAAAGTAGAGAAAGTTGGAAACTAGAAAGAAAATGAAGCCAGGGCCATGTTCTCTATTAAAACACAGTTGGCTCAATGTGTCTACAGTACACCAAACTTCGGTCTTAATTTATCTTAAATTCAGAAGAAACTATTATATTTTGAAGAAAATATTTTAATACAACACATGAATCTACTCATCTCTATGCAAACATCGTTGTAATATATATTTTTTGACCTGTATGCTTTTCAGAAGAGAAAGTGACCCATAGCCTTCGGTGAAGTCAATAGAATAATGTGCAATCTGTATATATGAATAAATAGATATCAGATTATGTGGTGCTTTTGTTTCAGAACTACTTTTCTGTGAGACAGACTAAGATACTTGCCTGGTTTTTAATACCACGAACATATCATTAACATTTATAAGTCTACAGTAGTGACTGAGTGAATATTTTTGTGGGAAAATGCCTTCTCTTGAGTGGACTGAGTTGCTTGTTGATGTTAAATAGAATAACCTCGGGGAGTGTCATGCCCCTTAGGACTCAGATATAAACACTAACCATAAAAAGTGACATAAAAATTCTTCTGTGCCACCCATTTTGTAAATTTATTAATACATTTTATGCAACTATTTTTAGGGAGACACTTTTGTAGCTACTTGAGGTGATGTTTCCATAGAAAAACAACATATATCTAGATACTTCTGCCCATCAAATATTCATATAAAACCATATTTTCAGGCTGAAGTAGAATTGCTAAAAATAAATGAAGCATAACAAACACTTTCTTAAGTGAAATGACAAGGGAAAAGATGAAGTAGAAGTTACAAAAGATTGGGAAAATTGGGGGGAATATAGCAATCTATATTCATCTGCCTAATTTTTTTTTTCTAAACTTTGTACAAGGGATTGAACCCAGGGCATTCCACCCCAGAGCTACAGAGCTACACCTTCAGAACTTTTTAATTTTTATTTTGAAACAAGTTCTCACTAAGTTGTTAAAGGTCTTGCTAAATTGCTGAAACTGGCCTCAATCCTGTGATCCTCCTGTCTCAGGCTTCCAAGTACTAGGATTATAGGTCTGCATCACCATGCCTCACTAAGTTGCCAGAGCCTCACTAAGTGGTTAAGGCTGGCCTCAAAACTATGATTCTCTTCAATCTCCCAACTACTGAGATTACAGTACTATAAACTGTTCCAGGTTGAAAATTAAACTAATGGCACAACTCTTTTCAGTAACAATTGTAGTTGACATAATGCATAATATAATTTCAACACTAACCATGGAAAATAACAGAAATATGCAGCAATAAATTATACATTCAAAATCAATATATAAAAATCTGCCTAAAAGAAAATAAAGTATTCCGTAAAACATAACATCATTATCTGATTCCTTGATTCGTCTTCAACTATTTTGATTTTAATTTTAACATTAGTTAAAAGAGAGTACACTAGACTTTCAAGTTTATCCAAGCCATTGAAGCAGTTATTGAGTTTTTAAGTGTTATATAAATCACAAACAATCACATTCATGTGTGTTACATATAGACAGAGTATGAAGGATATTGACATAATTATTATGTAGTCTGAGCTATTGTAATAAATTATGAATTGAAATTTTGACATTTTGATGATTTCATTGATGTATCCAACAAATATTGGGCAGTGCTGACATTGTGAGATACAGGAAATTGCAAGATTAAGCTCTAATTCTTTCCTTAAAGAAAAAGGAGGGACTCTCTATTATTAGCAGATGAAAATATTAATTCGATTTCACACATAAATCATTCTGCACTTCCTTTATTATTCTTTGATCTTATATTGTCTTATTACATACTTTTAGTTGGATCTATATGTGTGTATAATATACATGTATATGTATTATGTCTATTATATAGAAGAGCTAATAACTTTGATAAATTTTGCTTTTTAAGGTAACAGTTTATATTAGTAAGAACTGGAATGAAATCACACTTTTCAACTTAATTCCTTTTTTGGAAAAAATTTAAATTGCTAAGGCAATTTTTACATTTTCTCAAAAATATAATTCAATATCCCCATTAGATAATTTATTAGATAAATTGCATCTACCAAAATGAAAAATTTAGCTCCTTAAAAGTAAATTATGAAGCTGATATAATGAACCTAGAATTTGTGTTACAGATCTGAAGTCACAATTGAAAAGTCACAGCTATCATTCATTCAGATTCACATAATACTATTTTCTGTCTTTGTAATGACTACTTTACATGTATTATCTCATGTAATACTAATGGCAGACCTCTGAGACAAATTTGCATATTTTTTCACACTTGAAGATCGATTGCAAGTATCTAAAACTCATGCTCTCATCTCTGAAGAGATTATACCAATGACTAATAAACACATGAAAGATACTTAGCATCACTAATTATTAAAGAAATGTACATCAAAACTATAATGGGATACTACCTCATACCCATTAGATGGCTACTATCACAAAATTAAACAAGTGCTGGTGAGGATGTAAAGAAACAGAATCCTTCTACAGTGCTGTTAAAATATAAAATGGTACAATGTCCTCACAAATTCAAATCTGAATTCCCTTACATTTTAGCACTTTTAGGTTTATAACTGAAAGAATTAAGCAAGGTATTGAAGATATATTTGTATATTCATGTTCATAGCAGTATTATCCACACAGCTACTAGGGGAAAGAAACCCAAAGATCCACAGCTGGATGGATGAAAAAAAAAATGTGGTCTATACATACAATGGAATATCATTCATCAAAACAGGAAGGAAATTCTGACATATACTGATGACATAGATGAAACTTAAGAACATTAGGACAAAGTGAAATAAGCCAGGCAAAACGAAAAATATGGTATGATTCTAATTGTATGGGTTAGTTGAGTAGTTGAAAGCAGAAAAATACAAAATAGAATGATGATTGCTAGGGACTGGGACAAGAATAAATGGGAGCTATTGATTAATAAGTATAGAGTTTTACAATACTAAGTCACACACAAGTATGCTCGTGATGGTTGTACAATGCTATGAATGTTCTTAATATATTGCAAAACTGTATGAATAAAAATTATTAGGATGAGCTAGGTGTGGTGGCGTTCACCTATAATCCTAGTACTTGAGAGGCGGAGACAGTAGGATTGCAGCTTTGAGACCAGCCTCAACAACTTAGATCCTTACTGACTTAGCAAGACCCTGTTTTCAAAATAATTAAAAAAAAAAAAAAAGCTTAGGAGTATAGCTTGAAGGTAGAATATCCCTAGGTTTAATATCTAGTACCACAAAAAAATGTTAGAATGGTAATATCTTATGTATATGGTACCCCCCACACATACACACAAAACCTCAGGAAAAGTTTCAGTGACTCCTAAAATATGTTTATCCTGTCATCTTTTAATAAGACAGACATACATTGGCCAACATTGATAAAACATTTCAGAATTTTAAATGATGGAGCATTTACTTTTTCCTCCTTTGAATTTTCTCAGTACTCCCTAAATAAAGCTTTGTGATGGTGATATATCATATGAAGAATAAAGCAATTTGATTTTCAATGCCTTGGAAGCAGGGACAGTGTTCTTATTCCTCCTTTTCACTCTTGGTAGATAACATAGTCTCTGCCTATAATTGCAGCTCAGCAGCTGGATTCTTAAATATCTATAGTATATGCTGGCCTTCAATTCCATGTATGCTATCTACAAGGTTAAAGGCTTGTGGTAGCCCTAAGTTATACAATGGTACCTTTGAAAGTAGCTCTATTATATAACAAGTTCCATTCAATGAAGCTGCTTTTAGTAGCTCAGTGCAATTTTCAATTTCTATTGCAAACAGATAAAAAACATGTCTGAAAAATGAATTTGTGTGGTTTCCTATAAGCATCCAAAAGATTTAAAGTAGTGTTCTACTATTTTTTAAAACATCATAATGCTTTTTCACTGGCTGCACTCTATTTTCCTGGGCAAAGATTCAGAAAATCAGGCATTCTAACAAATAGCTTTGCAGTGAGAGGGGTAAAGTGACCCAAGTAGACTTACCTCTTGCCCTCCTGTGTGGAGGATGTTGTATTTGTTAAAATGGTGAGATGCTCCTTTTGGTTTATCATTGAATTTGGACCGCAAGCTTTCTCTGTGCCTTTTAAATTGAATGTTTAGAGACAATTTTGTTTGAAGCTCTGAAAACTACAGGCCTGCAGAGCTGGCAAAAGAACATTGCCTGTCTCTACTTAAAAACACACTGATGGCTATGGTTAGGGAATTTCAAAAAATGGTCTTGGCTAGCAGCCTATATTTCCCCTCCTTCTGTGCTGCTCCTTCTATGAGCTCTTTCAGTTTTCCATTGTGTTGTTATCCCTTCCTGTCTTGACCATGTCATACTTTCTTTGTTTGGTGTTTTACTTGCTCTCCTGATCTATTTCTTATTCTCTTTCCTTCTCTGCTTTCCTTTTCCCATCTCAAGGCCCCATGATGATCAGGATTGTTTCTTTTAAATCTGAAAAATTACCTTTTCTTTATTTTTAAAAACGTCAGCCCACACACTGACCCCCTGAAGTTTCCACAGCTGATTCGCAGCTGTTCCTCCGCAAGCAGATGGCAGGTGGTACCTTTGCAAAGCAGGTGGGTCCTCTCAGTCAGTCTCTGGACATAGAAAACTCCACTGCTCAGACTTGAGAGGGGAGCTGCACTACAGTAGAGTTTGTGGGGAAGACATTTCTTCCCCTCACCTTGAGCCTTGGGCAAGAAATGCAAGGTCCTAGCCAGGGATGGTGACACATACCAGTAATCCCAGTGTTAGGGAGGCTGAAACAGGAGGATCACAGGTCAGATATCAGTCTCAGCAACTTAGCAAGACTCTAAGCAACCTATCATAACCCTGTTTCAAATCAAACAAAATAAAAAATAAAAAAGGGCTGAGGAAATAGCTTGGAGATAAAAGGTCCCTGAGTTCAATCCCAAGTACCCCTCCACCCCCACCCTCACACACACACACACACACACACACACACACACACACACACACACACAAAAAAAAAAAATGCAGGATCTTGAAAGAGGAAATGTGGCTGGGCATGGTGGCACACATCTGTATTCCCAGTTCTTGGAGGCTGAGATAGGAGAATTGACGGTTTGGGGCCAACCTTAGCAACTTATGGAGACCCTCAGCAATTTAGGGAGACCTTGTCTCCAAATAAAATAGAGGTTGGAGGTAGAATGCTCCCCTGGGTTCAATCCCCAACACCACAAAAAAATATGATTATCAAGCATCTATCCTTGACCCTTGTAAATTAAGAGAAGAAATCATTGTGCTTTGAACAAAAGTTTTGTACTTAAGTATTTAAATCTGCCATATGTTGATATGATGTGTAATATGTTACTTCACATTTATCAAAACAACAAGCATGCCTATTGAGAAAATTTTTGATTCCAGAATTTCTCTTTTCTTCAAGATGAATTTTTCCCTTCTTTTAAAAATAGTCCTTTTTATATTTTCTTCAGAATTTGCCTCACTATTGCATAAATAAGATTTTTTGCTTATGTGTTTGTTTTTTAACTCATAGCCATTAGAGTAAGATGAAGTGATCTATTATACCAGAGCGAGCACTGGATTTGAAGTGAAAAGCATTTTAAGTTTTTAGTCACAAAAAATTCTACCAAGGCTCCATTTTGCTCTGTATTTAGATATGCAAGTAGAATGTCTTATATGAAACACCACATTTAAATTTTTTTTAAAAAACCTTACCATAGATATATACTCTTGAGAGACTTCAATTTCCTCATCTAGCTCAGTGCAGCAAACAGGTTGGGTTCACAGTGAGTATTTATTAAACAGATAATGTCAAACCGGCAAGTTGAAAAATAGGTGTTTATAGATATGCAAGGTTATATTCTGAGCTGAAGATGGATGTCTCCTATTTGCCCTAATACTTCAAATATAATCCTTTAATTGAAAAATATATCAACATTGTATTTCTGTCTCTAGTCTTTTATTTTTACTTCTGTTTTTTTTTTTTTTTTTTTTCTTTATTGGTGGATTGTAATCATACATCTTTGTTACGTACAGGCTGGCAAAGGTATACATGCACATATCTCTCTTTAAACCCTTCCCCAATTCCTGCCCCACTTCCTTGCCCTCCCTTCTTCTCAAGTTCAGTTTAGTGATAGACTTTGATATGTTTGTGAAAGTACATCATGTGAATTAGGGTGTTTCCCTCCCACCCCCTACCCCCAATCACCTTCAGTTAAGTCACCTTCTTTGCTCATCTAAGGTTTCTCCTTCTTCATCTAGAGTCGCTCTTATGTCCCACTGTCTCCCTAGCTTCCACATATTAGGGTGAGCATATGAGTTTTTACTTTTTGTGACTGACTGATCTCGCTTAACATAATGTTTTCCAGTTCCATCCATTATCCTGTAAATGACATGATTTTGCTTTTCTATATGGCTGAGTAAAATTCCATTGTGTACATATTCCATAGTTTGGTAATCCATTCATCCTGTTGATGGACATCTTGGCTGGTTCCATAGTTTGGCAATTGTGAATTGTGTAGCTATAAACATAGATTTGCATGCATTAGTCTGGTAGTTTGGTTTCCATTCTTTTGGGTATATACCCAGAAGGGATATTGCTGGATCATATGGTACGTGCATTCCCATTCCTCTGAGGATCCTCCATACTGTTTTCCAAAGTGGTTGTAGTAATCTGCAATCTGACACCCTCACCAGCATTTGTTGTTGTTTGTGTTTTTGATGATTGCCATTCTGATTAGGGTTAGGTCAGATCTCAAGATAGTTTAATTTGCATCTCTCTGACTGATAATGATGTTGAACATTTCCTCATGCATTTATTGGCCATTTGTATTTCTTCTTTTTGTGAAGTGTACATTTAGATCCTTTGCCCATTTTTTGATTGAGTTAATTGTTTTTTTAGCTGTGAGTCTCTTGAGTTCTCTGTATATTCTAGATATTAGTCCTCTATCAGAAGAGTAGCTGGCAAAATTTTTCCCCCCACTCTGTGTGCTCTCTGTTGAGATTCTTGATAGTTTCCTTTGTTGCAAAAAATCTCTTCAGTTTCATGCAATCCCATGTATTAATCTTCCTTTGAGTGGCTTGTGCCTTTGGGGTCTTGTGGAGAAAGTTTTTACCTGTGCCTGTGTGTTAAAGTGTTGGGACTATGCCCTCTTAAGTAGCTGTAAGGTTTCTGGTATGACTTCCAGGTCTTTGATCCATTATGAATTGACTCTAGTGCAGGGTAAGAAAGTGGGGTTTATATCCATTTTCCTGCATATTGGTTAGCCAGTTTTGCCAACACCATTTGTTGAAGAGGCTATTTCTTTCTTTCTTTTTTTTTTCTTTCTCTTGTATGTTTTTGGTTCCTTTGTCAAAAATCAATTGACTGTGAGTGTGTCAGTTTGTTTCTGAATCTTCTATTCTGCTCCATTGGTCTATGTGTCTGTTTCTGTGCCAATACCATGCAGTTTTTATTACTGTGGCTTTGTAGTAGAGTTTGAAGTCAGGTATTGTGATGCCTCCTGCATGGTTCTTGTTGCTAAGAACTACTTTGTCTATTCTGCGCATTTTGTTGTTCCAAATGAATTTAAGGACTAATTTTGCTTTGTCTTTGAGGAGTGACCTTGAATCTTTAGATCACTTTTGGGAAAATGGCCATTTTGATGAAATTTATTCTGCCTATCCAAGACCATGGAGATCTTTCCATCTTCTAAGGTCTTCATCAATTTCTTTCTTCAACTTTTTATAGTTTTCCTTATAGAGGTCTTTTACCTCCTTGGTTAGGTTTATTCCTAAGTATTTTATTTTTGGGGGTGCTATTGTGAGTGGAATTGTTTTCTGGATTTCTTTTTCAGTGGATTTATGGTTGGCATCAGGAAAGCTTCTGATTTTTTAAGATTGATTTTGTATCCAAACACATTCCTGAATTTATTCATCAGTTCTATAAGTTTTTTTGGTTGAGTTTTTTAGGTCTTCTAAGTATAATATCATAACATTTGCAAAAAGGGATAGTTTTTGTTCTTCTTTTCCTATTTTTACACCTTTGATTTCCTTCTTTTGCCTTATTGCTCTGACTAGAGTCTCAAGTGCTATATTGAACAGAAGTGGTGATAATGGGCATCCTTGTCTTGTTCCTGTTTTTAGTGACAACTATTGCAGTTTTTCCCCATTTAATATGATGTTGGCTATAGGCCTATTATATATTGCCTTTATTATGTTGAGGTATGTTCCTTCTATTCTGATTCACTGCAGTGCTTTTTGCATGAAAATATTACTATGTTTTCAATGTATAGTTTAGTTTTGTCTCTTTGTGCAGGTATTGTGCAAAGCTTTCAGGATACAGAATGAATGTCCTTCCTCTGATAGCTTACAGTCACACGCAGCAGGCAATTATAAACAAAGCTAATAATTGGCAGGATAAATATAGTAGAAACTATATGAGGAAAGCATAAGGATTACTAGTCAAACTGCTTACTTATATTAAAATGTACAAATATTTCCTTACATTATAAATAGGATACTATAATAGATGTAATATGCTATATTATATAATATATTACAGTGATATCTTATTGATCACAATTTACTTATGTAGATGGGGCTTTAATAATAATTTTTAAAGAAAACTGATGTTTCTTTATGTAAAATAGTACATGTCTATTAAAAGTGTTTCTGGCAATACAGAAGAGGTAAAAGGAGAAAAGTCATTTTGTCTTAAGCAGATAAGATACAATATTTGAAAGGATAATGTATTTAGTATTTAATTTCTAATACTGAAAATATTAGTATTAATGGATTGAAAGAGATAAAAGAAGCTTAGATGACAACATGCTAATAAATGGTTCTCTGTGAATAAAGAAGCATTAGTTTTTCTAATGTAGTATTTTTCTTAATTGAGATCAGGTATGGAAGACATTATAGAATTTATTTTAGCAATTCTGGAATTACAAGTTCATATTTAGATGGCATGGAAGGGTACTATAGAAATGTTTAAAAACAACCATTTTGCTGTATCCTCCCACCTTCACCACTGATTATTTTTAAATTTCTTGTTAAAATGGTGTTATCATTTTAAATTTATACTTTATTAAATTGATTACATAATACATAATATACCAATACATAGGTTAAGTGTATAGCTTTTTTTTTTTTTTTTTTTTTTTTTTTTTTTTTTTTGGTACTGGGGATTGAACTCAGGGGAATTCTACCTCTGAGCTACATTCCCAGCCTTTTTAATTTTTGTTTTTTAAACAGAGTCTCTCTAGGTTGCTGTGGCTGTCCTGGATCCCGCAATCCTTCTTTTGTAGCCTCCCAAGTGCTGGGATTATAAGCATATACCATCATGCTGGAATAGGTATATAGCATTTATATTTGTTCTGTAATGATTATTACCATTGACTCTTAGACTTGATTTTTATAAAAAAAAAAAAAATGACTCCATCTGGGCGTGGTGGCTCATACTTGTAATCCCAGTACTTGGGAGGCTGAGGCAGGAAGATCTCAGGTTTGTAGCCAGCTTCAGTTACTTACTGAGGTCCTCTGCAACTTAGTGAGACCTTGTTTCAAAATAAAGAATAAAAAGTAAGGCTGGTGGTGTAGCTTCGATGTAGAATGCCCCTGGGTTTAACCTTTAGTCCCCCCCCCCAAACAAAAAAAAGAAAAGAAAAGAAAAAGACACTAGCTCCTTTAGCATATTACTTCCATTTCTTTGTATCTTACCTATTTGGTCATATTTTATTATCAAATTGTTTTGAAGTAATTATAAATTCTTTGTTCTCTATTGTTTGCATAAGAACTTTGACCTCTGGATTATTTTTAAGTTAAACACATATTTGCATGGTTATTATATTTTTGGATTAGATGTATTTTCCTCAGATATCTATCTGTATGGCTTTATGGTCTTCCAAAATGTAATTTTGTTATGGAGAAGTCTGGTTCTTTTTTATTCTATTTAAAATGCAGTAACTTAACTATGGATTTCTATGGTATTGATTTCTTCTGGAACATGTCTATACATTTTCCATCTAAAGGCATATAGTTCTTATACATTAAGGACACTGTCTCCCATTAGAACATTGAACATTTTCCTATGTTTCTTGAGTTTTCTACCTTAGCTCATTTAAATCATCCTTTTAATTAATCTCTACTGTGCTCCATAGAGATTCTCCTCTCTAGAATGTTTTGTGTGTGTGCGCGCGCATGTGTGTGTGTATGTGTATGTGTATGTGTGTGTGTATGTGTATTCTGTGATTAATTGAAGGCATTCTTCTGTCACCAATTCAACTTCCAGTGAGGTCTATTTTGTTTCACTTTGTTTGTACCTAGTCATATACTGGTAGGATTTTGGTCTCTAACTCTTAACAAAGTTAGATTATATCATCCTTTTATAACCAAGGAAACCAGAACATTCATAAAGCCTAAAGATTTGAACAGTAAAGCTGATAGTTGATTTGCCTTTTACCTGTTTGTCTTCTACAATTCAACCCATTGGGTTTCCCTAGACTGTTAAATGGTAACTATACCTTTTTGTTTGTTTTGGGCCAAATTAACTGAGTCTATCCTTTTATACCACTATTATTCAGAGCAATGTTTTTGGTTTCGTAATATTTTATATATTTATTTTGAACATTTGTACATAAGGGTATAGAATACATATTTAGTTGCTCATTTATTTAATTATGCTTTCACATACCAAAGCAAAAGTGTAGTTGAGAGAAAACATGTTAACGAGTGGGCCATTTCAGTGATAACTGATATATGAATGGAAGTTTCAAGAGATGAAATGGGTTCTGAATTGCCAAAAACCTGTTAGGGAAGGAAGCACACAGTAGTTTTAGTTGTATGGTTCCTTGCTTGAAAATTGTATCTCACCAAGCAGAGTTCTTTTCACTGTTGTATATAAATATCTGACTAAAAAAAAAACTTGCTACTCATGGGCATAAGTACCTAATCCCTCACCCTCAAAACAGTTAGAAGGATTAAAACACAACAAATAATAGCATTTTCAAGCTTATTTCTAACATGATACCTGGGAGAGACTAACTTTATAAGAAATAGCTAGCATGTCCACATAAAAAGTAGGGACATAACCTAGAGACTAATAGAAAGGCTTAAAAAATAAGAGGTTAAGAAGGGGTTAAGATAGCATTCATTTGTCAAGAAGGCACTCTCTCTTCTTATGAAGACTAAGGGTCTTCACCAAGTACTGTGTGCATGTATGTCCCTCACTCTGAACTGTTATGATGTGAGACAATGTACCGATAAAAGTATATTAAAAAAAAGAGTTTAGTAAAATTTACTTGAGCAAAGTCAGTTGCATACAATACACATAAGTAATTTTAATCTGTAGCTTTAGAAAATGACCACTATAATTTTCACAATGTTCTTACCTGGAACATTTAAGAACACAGCAAATTTTTGTAGATGTAATAGAAAAAAGTTATTAGGTTCAGAACTGGAATCCAATGAGTGATTCTGAAGCATCTGTGTATGTTTATGTGGTGTGTGTGTGTGTGTGTGTGTGTGTGTGTGTGTGTGTGTGTGTGGGGAGAGAGAGAGAGAGAGAGAGAGAGAGAGAGAGAGAGAGAGAGAGAGAGAGGAAATGAATGCATCTGTGTAATAAAAGATGTAAAGGCATTTGGAACTCTGGTAAGTTCACTCCCGGCATTGTAATAATGGGACTCAAACATTGAAATGTTCAGATCCTTAATTACCCTTCTCTCACTTTTCCCAAGCATGTTTTACTCAGATGTTAATAAATCTCCAAGGCCAGTAAGTTCTGAAAACTTTATTTGCTCTTAGTTCTATCTTATAACTCATGTTCTTTGTTTCAGAAAAGCCAAGTTCATTCCAAATTTCATTACATCTTGATCATTCCTGAAATCTCTAGAGGTATTTGCTTTCAGAATGTTTCAGTATCTTATTTATCTAGTGTTTATCCAGTACCCTCAAATTATCATAACAAAGAGAATAACGCAGAAATAATTGGAGATATTCTGAGCATCCTTTAAGATTCTAAATTTGATTGTTCAAAGCCCATATGTTAGCTAGAATATAGATGACATTTTCTTTCTTTCTGGACCACAACACTTTAAAATCAACTTCTGTTTTATAAACATTTGAGATAAATACCCTAAATTTCTATTTAATGGGGCCAAATGCTCTACTGATTTAAACCTTCTGTCTCCATTGAACATATCCTACCCCCCTTCTCATGTCTTTATCCTACATTCTGGTGACATCTGTGGAATATTCCCTACTTGGTGATCATTTTGGCTAATTTAAAGCCATGGTAAGTAGCCGGCACCATCCTCACTGATCATCAAGTGTTCTCTTCCCTTTCCTTGAGCACTACAAAGAAATATTTAAGACTTCACACTATTTGTCTCAGTTTCTTTGAGAAAACCCAGACGGATTTAATAAGTAGTTTTTCATTGTGTTAAATAGGATTGTCAAGCCTTTGAGCACAATTCATTTTTCCTAAAGAACCAATTTTATTTTGCTATAATGAATGGATAGACTATCCCTGTAACAACTGCAAAAATTATTTGCTGTGCCAAACTGAGGATCAGAGGATTCATCTTTCGTTTGTATTCTTTTCTATTTCCTTTTTCTATCTGTAAATATAGCCATTTTTGAATCTGAAAATAGTGGTGACTCTTGGAAAAAATGTGTTTTATTGCAATTATTTTTAACAAATATGCTGACAGTATTTATTCATCTGAACTTCTGGGCAAATTTATTCTGCAAAGAAATAAGCAGGTTGATGACAGCCACTAGTGCCTGAACATTTCAATTAAAATATTTACATTGAAGCTGTATAATTGTGTTTCACATAGCTTTTGAGTAGAAACATTTCTAATAAAAAATAGAAAAGGACAGGCAAAAAATAAGCTCAATGCTTTCATAAAATGAAATGTTCAATTATAAAAGCAAATTTTTACAATTAATTTAAAAATATACATCTTCTTTTAAGCAATTCAAATTTAAGATTGCACAAAATATTAAGGGACTAAAATACAGCAAATCCTTGTTTTAGTTTATCACTGTGAAAATATTCTATACAACATTGACAGCCTTATTGGTGATCTCTTCAAATGTCAGTTTGTGAAATTGTTGTCATGTTGTACAAAATCAAAAATATAAGCTAGAAACTAAAAGTAATTGTAGAGGTGTTTAAGGAAGACTGGAACAGAAGGTCTTAGTTTATATACGATAAACTAAGAGCTATATACTGATTCAAATGCATACAGCATCAAATGAAGCCAATGTCATTGTCAATTTCTCATAAAGACAATATTTTAAAAATATGTTTTTCATCTAACCAAATGTTTTTCATGTGGATTTTAGCCAGATATAAAATATGTTTATTTTTTTTCTTTTATGCTTTCCCCCTAATAATTATGTCTTTGTAGTTTCTGACTGTTCCAGATCAGCTGGCTTTCTCTTTCCAATTGCTGTATGCTCTTTAAATGGCTTATGATCTTCCCCTGCATTCTCATATCCACTCGGAAAGGTCTCTAAACATCTGTGCAAACCAGGTTGTTCATGGTTTCTATGGTGATGGCAGCATCTTAAGTATTGGGAAATTGCATAGTCTAGACGACACTTAACTCCCTGGCTTGGTGTCCCTCATCTGATGATGCATTTGTAGGGATCAGGTGAAGAGAAAAGTTGCTAGTTTCACTGCTTTTCATGTGTAAATGGAGATAGAATAACATTAGCCCACAGTTTCACAAATATTACTATGCATCAACATTGACTGGCAGTCTTACCAAAAGTGGTTGTTGAGGCACTGTCCACAAAGTCTCTGACTCAGTCATCTGGGGTGGAGGCCAAGAATTTGCATTTCTCTCCAGCCAAGAGGTAATGTATATGCTGCTGATCCAGGGACTACTTGAGAACCATTGTCTTAGCTCTACAACATAACTTTCTTTTTATGTTCCCCAGGTAAAAGGGAAGAACCAGATCCTGACAGAAATACAGGCTGCTCTTGTCTCCATTTCTATAGATCAGTCAGATTCTGAATTCACAACAGATACCATTGAAAACATGAACTTGAAAATATTCCTACAAGATCTGCAGAAGAGTCAGCCACTTGGTAAGCAACTAAACTTTAATTATTATTACTTCCTTATTATTATTGGTACTGGAGACTGAACCCAAGGGCATTTTACCTTGAGCTACACACCCAGCCTTTTTTTTTTTTCAAACAGTCTTGCTAAATTGATGAGACTGGCCTTAAAATTGGGATCCTCCTGTTTTGAGTCTTTAAGTACTGGATTACAGGTATTTGCCACCTTTATTTTAAACAGGCATTGTACTTGAAGCATCTTTAGAAACTTTCCACATAACAGCTTTCTTCAAACTTTCTCACAGGGTCCAAGACTTCACTCCAGTAGGATGCAATTGATTTCCAGAAAAATCCTACCTGAGAATCCTGATAAAGTGAGGCACCAGAAAGTTAACCCAGGATTTTTTTTCTCATAATCTAGCTTCATGTCTTTTCAGTTAAAAGGTGCTAATACTTTATAAAGTCTTATTTACTCTAGTACTGTACTTTACAAATTATTATACAGATCAGCAAATAGTCTATTAATACAATACCTGTCTTATTTCCTTATTATAAAATTTTGGTAAAGTAAATTAAGTATCATGCTCATATTGATAAATATTGTTAGATTTGAATGAAGTTTTGATTGAGACTAATACAGTCTATAAATCTTCCTGAAAACTCCAATATCTAAAAGATTTTGGTGAAGACATAAATAACGCAACTATCTCTTATTTTGGTAAAAACCTTGATTTGAAGTGACATGATACTACATTTAGGGTAATTTTCTCATTTGGTTTGAACAATCACATTTCACTACAGCAATATAAGTACACATAATTTTGGGTTCATGCCTCAGCTTCTGATGGAGGTATTATGCAATATAAAGTACATAATTTATATTTTGCATTCTGTATTTTGAATGCATTGGACTCTCAGGGTTTTGGACCTATAGAAGCATGTTGTACAGGAAAACTCACCTCTTTAATGTCAGACCCAGCTTTGATTCTACATTTTTAGGTGTACAAATGCACTGCATGTGATATGCAACATATGACATTCATTTTTATTATTTGATTATTCATAACCACATTAAACCTAAAAGCCAACAGATTGTCAGATTAGATTAAAAAGGCTCAACTGCATCCTGCATGTAAGAAATGCAACTCAAACATAAATACATAAATTTAAGAAAGATTAGGCAGGGAAAATATAATACACTAACACTAATATAAGAGAATTAGAACGTTATGGTAATATCAGATAAAATTTATTTCAGAACAAAGAATATTATTAGGAATAGAGAAAGTAATTAAATAATGATATAGTGATGAGTGTATGAAGAATGACCAGTGACCCTAATATTTATGCAGATAATAAGATTTCAAAAATGTGAAGAAAAATCTGATTAAGAATAAATGGAGAAACTCACAATTATTGTTTGAAGTTTCAACTCTTCTCTATAGTTGATAAACCAGGTAGATAGTAAATAATTAAGAATAGAGAAGATCTGAATAACACTATCAACCAATTTGATGCAATTGATATTTATAGAATAAAGCTCCAAACAAGACTTAAATACATGTTTCAGTGCATTTATATATACTGTATTTTGAAGAATAAAACAACTCTCAGTGAATTTAATATATTTTAAATCTTAAAACATGTGTTCTTTAACCACAATGGAATTGAATTAGAAATCAGTAATATTTGTAACAAAAAATATCTCCAAAAATCCAAAGATGTTGGAAACTAAATAATACACTTCAAAATAATATTTTATCAAAACAAAACAGCTAAAATGAAATTGCAGGATATCAAAATGTAATAACCAGGGGAAAATGTCATGCTTCGAATGTATAAATTAGAAAATAAGAACTCAAATAAATGACCTCAAGTTATAATATACAAATTTAAGAAAAACCGAGGACATGAAACTCAAAAGTTGTAGGAGAAAGAAAATAATATAGACCAGAGAAGAAATCAATGAAAATGTAGAAGGAAAAAATTCATATAAATTTTAAAAAGTTGAGAAAACTGTAAGTTAGATCTTCAAGAAGATCAATACTACTTATAAAACTCCATTAAAATGGATCATCTGAGTAAGTGAAAACACAGAACACCACTATCAAAACTGAGAGATGACATCAATTCAAATTCTCTGATTTTTCAAAGTATAAGAGAATTCTATAAAACTTGCATGCCAATACATTTCATAACTGATGAAATGCAAACTAATTGAAAGAAATAAATTATCAAAGCTAACTCAAGAAGTAGCAAATAACATTAATAAACTCTTACTTACTAAAAATGTTGACATACAATTAGAAACCTTCTCACAAAGAAAATTCCAGGAAAGATAGCATAACTAGGGAAACCTACCAAAGTTCTTAAGGAAAACTATTTCTGTATTAACTATATGTAGTTCTTAAGGAAAATTTATTTCTATATAAACCTTTGCAAAAAACTGAGAAGTATAGGACATTCCCCAACTTTTTCTATGAATTTAGTGTTAGGCTAATCCTCAAAGTGAAGACTTCACAATAATAGAAAATCATAGACCAATATCTATCATAAGCATAGATACATAAATTCTAAGCAACATATCAATAATTTTAGTTCAGCAAGTATATGAAAATATAATTACTTGCGACAAAATGTGAATTATTCCATAAAGGCAAGGCTGGTATAACATTTGAAAATCAAACAGTGTAATTCATCGTCTTCTTAACAAATGACATGGACAAACAATTTTGGGTGATGGAAATGTTCTGTAGCTTCATTTTAGTGGTAGTTACAAGACTGTATTACCTTATCAAAACCTGTAAAATTATATCCCTTACCTGGGTGACTTTTACTACATAAGTAAATTATATTTTAATCAATCTGATTAAAATAAGAGAACCTTCATCAAACTGAAATTTAT
>PVLC010027715.1:0-21630 GCA_004027655.1 Graphiurus murinus
AAAAAAAAAAAAAAAAAAAAAAAAAAAAAAAAAAAAAAAAAAAAAAAAAAAAAAAAAAAAAAAGAAATGAAAATAATTGGAATGCTATCAATCCGGATGTGCTCAAAGTTAATAAGCTCATTGTTATCTAAAATAAAACATACTGCTCCGTGTTTCCTACCTGTTGTGAAGTTGGCAGTTCTGATCTACTACAGGCTCCGCCATGATGCTCTGCTTCACCTCGGGCCCAAAGCAATAAGGGTCATCCGACAATGGACTAAACCTGTGACACTGTCCTGGGACTGTGGCATGAACGATCACTACTGGAGCCTGTGCATTGACTCGTCGTGCTGTAGCTGCATTATTCAGGGTCCTCACAGTCTTCTTTCTCATCACCTACTCAACAATGACCTACACCAGGTGCCTTGTACAACAGCGAGCCTATGCTTCAATGGCAGTGCCTTGGTCTTATTCCCTTGGGTCACTATTGTGCATACAACTTCTGTCTTCCCATAAAGGGACAGTCACAACTTCACAGCTGGGAGGCCTCATCATTCTTTGCCTGCCTGGTCACCATTTGCTGGGCTGGAAACACACACAAACAAACAAAAAGGAAGGCTCTCATCATTAAACTAACTGTAGTTATAATGTGTATTTCCGGAGAAATGTAATTAGCTCAAGTTTTTATATTTAGTTAAATCTGCTCATAGTGGTTTGTTATAATTAAACTGTATATTTATTTGCAAAGTGTTATAGCTTGCATTGAATTATCTTCTTGGTGTCTTCATAGACCTTACTTTCTTAGATAATGTATAAATAAACCGCTGATACTAAAAATGCATCAAGTTCATAAACCTAAATTTTAAAATGCTAGATTCTCTTGTGAGTAAATGATGTTGCAAACCCCACCCTCCCACCCTGTGCAATACTTAACAGAAATCATCAACAATTCTGTTTACTAGAAGTCTGAGAAACTTTAGGCAAATCCCACCAAAATACCAAAAAACAAATACTAAGATTCTAATAATAGCTGATAAAACCAGAACATAACGCGCACACACTCACCAATTAATATACAGGACACTCTCACCCATGCATTTCCAAGTTATTCTCACAGCTGAGTTAAACTTCCTCAACAAATAATGTTGCAAACTAAACTCATCAATGACAAAATAAATGGTGACCAAGTACAGCGTGTCCCAGGTATACCAGGAAATTCAATAATAGAAAATTTACCCTTCCATTATTAC
Source organism: Graphiurus murinus (assembly GCA_004027655.1). Lineage (NCBI taxonomy): Eukaryota > Metazoa > Chordata > Mammalia > Rodentia > Gliridae > Graphiurus > Graphiurus murinus. Next base: position 1,230 of record PVLC010027715.1, read on the forward strand.
ATAACTTAAAACCTAAAAATATCAATGAATGCTATAGAGGCATTCATCAAATTAAAACCCACTAATGATTTTCAAAAGACCTTCTCGCCAACAAATTTAGAGAGAAGAGTACCTACGAGACGTTTTTGAGAACACTCACACCTTAACAGTGAAACATGAGAAGCACTCCCAGTGGAGAAACCAATGTCATGTACTATAGTACTAAACTCTGTCCTTCCTGGAAATCCTCAGCCTACACAGATAAAAAAATGAAATGGATATAAAATACCAAGGGGGAAAAAGTGCTAAAACATAATTTATTAGAAGGTATATGACTGCCTAGCTGGGCGTGGTGGTGCGCATCTGTGATTCCAGTACTAGGGAGGCCGAGAAAGGAGAATTACAGGTTCACGGCCAGCCCCGTCAATTTAGCAAGGCCCTCTACAACTTGGTGAGACCCTCATTTAAAATAAAATAAAATAGAGCTGTGCATGTACCTCAGAGGTATAATGCCCCTGGGTCCAGTCCCTAGTACCCACTACATACCAAAAAAAAAAAAAAATTCCATAAAATTTTCTACTCAGAACATCCAAGCAATGTAGGTGATAATTACAAATATTAGTGTCCAGCAAGGGAACCAAACACAAGATAAACATACCAAAAAGCAAACAAAATAAAAAACTAGTGATTTTCCAATACACTGGCAGTCAATTAAGAATCAATCTTCCAAGCTGGGTGCATCAGTGCATGCCTGCAATCTTGGCTCAGGAGGCCAGCCTGGGCAATTAGTGAGACCTTTGCCTCAAAATAAAAATAAGGTCTGGGGCTCCAGCTCAGTGGTAGAGTGCTAGATTCCATTCATAACAGCTAGAAAAATTACTTAGGAATACATCTAACCAAATATAGACAAAGCTACACTATACTACATACATGCATATCAATGTATATATACATCCAACTCCAAAGCTTCACTAAAGGGCTTTAAACTAAAACTAAAATAAAAGCCAACCATGTTCAGGAATGAGTATCAGAAGGCTCACCAGTTAAACATTATTTTCTATTCAAATTAATCTAGAAAGTCAATGCATTCTCCTCTCATGAAAACCCCACCATAATTTCATGCTGAACTTGATAGGATGAGTTTAAATTTCCTCTAGAGGAATATGAAACTTCATAAAAAGTCATTGGAACTTAGAACAAATAAAGCATATGGAGGAACAGGGCAGCTTGATATAAAAACATTACAAAGCTGCAGTAATTAAAACAATGTTATAAAAATAAAAGAGATGCAAATTCAACAGATACAAAATAATAATCAAATTGATAACCACCACTTTGGAGGGAAATTTGGCAGGATCTTTGTTTAAAATGTTCACACCCTTCCATCCAGCTACTTCCTGGCACACATATATATAAGACATACCCTGAAAGTTCACTGCCACACTGGACATCTCGAAAATAAAACTAAATTGCGAACAACTTAATGCCCTTCAAAGGAAAAATGGCTAGTTACTGAACACTACAGAAAGAAAGGAAACTAAGAAAACAGTGAAACAGGTCTGCACACACCAACATGGAGAGAATTTCCTGAGTATAAGGAACTTGTCAAAAAAAGTTACAATATTATACCCTTTTTAAATATATATTTTTATTGGTGCACTATAATCTCACTCCATAATGTAGATGAGAGAGAGAGAGACATACATGTATATAGCACTTGGTGAGCTTTTCCCTGGCTCCCTCCCCTTCCCCATACTGAGATTGCCAATGATAATTTCACATTTGTACATAATCATAACATCACTGGAAGGGTTTTCTTCACTAAGTCTCCCCACCTACACCCTCCCCTATACCTCCACTAGGGTTTCTCCTTCATTATCTAAAGTCCCTCTGGTATTCTGATTACTCACCAGCTTCCACATATGAGAAAAAACATGACCTTTCACTTTCTGTGACAGGCTAATCTAACTTAACATAATAATCTCCAGGTCCATCCATTATCCTGCAAATGACATTCTTGTTCCTTTTTATTGTTAAGTAGAATTCCATTGTGCACATATCCCATAATTCTGTAATCCATTCATCCACTGATAGACACCTAGGTTGGTTCTATATTTGGCTATTGTGAATTATACTGCTATAAACATGAATATGCACGTATTACTATAATATTCTCATTTCAGTCCCTTAGGAAAGATACCCAGAAGTAGTATAGCTGGATTGTATGGTGAATCCATTCCCACTTTTCTGGGGAATCTTCACACTGATCTCCAAAGAGGATGAACGAATTTGTAGTCCCATCAACAATGTAGAAGAGTTTCTATTTCCTATAACTTCACCAGCATTTATTGTTGTTTGAATTCTTGATATTTGCCATTCTAAATGGGTTTAGATAGAAACTCAATGTAGTATTGCTTTGCATCTCCATGATTGCTAATTATATTAAGCATCATTCATATATTTATTGGCCATTCATATTTCTTCTTTTGTGAAGTGTCTATATAGTTCAATTGCCCATTTCTCTCCCTCTTCCCCCCCCCGTCTCTCTCTCTTCCTTCCTCCCTCCCTCCCTCTGTGTGTGTGTGTGTGTGTGTGTGTGTGTGTGTGTGTGTGTGTGTGTTAGTTACAGGGGACTGAACCCAGGGGCATGCTACCTCTGAGCTACACTCCTAACCCTATTTTTTATTCTTTATTTTGAAACGGGGTCTCACTAAATTGCAGAGGGCCTCACCAAGTAGCTAAAGCTGGCTGCATACCTGCAATGCTCCTGTCTTAGCCTCCCAAATATTGGAATTACAAGCATGCACCACACGCCTAGCTGTCCATTTCTTGATTGGGTTATTTTTTTAGTGGTAAGTCTTTTAAGTATTTTATATATTCTAGGTTATTAGTCCTCTATCAGAGGAATAGATGGCAAAGATCTTCTCCCATTCCACAGGCTCTCTCTTTAAAAACTCTTGATGGCTTCCTTTGTTGAACAGACAACTTTAATTACATCCTATTTATTAATTCCTGTTTTAATTCCCTGAGCTTTGGTGGTATTGTTGGGAAAATTTTCACCAGTGCCTATATATTGGAGTGTTGAACCTGTGGCCTCCTCTACTAATTTCGAAGTCTCTGGCCCAATGGATAACCAGTTTTCCCAACACCATTTGTTTAAAAGGCTGTCTTTTCTCCAACATTTTTTGGGTACTTTTGTGGAAAATCAATTGGCTATACATGTTTGGATTCATTTCTCTATCTTCTATTCTGTCCCACTGGTCTATGTGTCTGATTTTGTGCCAGTATTGTGCTGCTTTTATTACTATTGCTCTGTAGTGTAATTTGAAGTCAGGTATTGTGATGTCTCCTGCATGGTTCTTATTGCTGAGAATTGCTTTGGCAATTCTGTCTTTTGCTTTTACAGATGAAATTTAGGATTGATTTTTCTAGCTCTGTGAAGAATGACAGTGGTATTTTAGTAGGAATTGCACTGAATCTGTAGAGTACTTTCGGTAGAATGGCCATTTTGATAATATTTATTCTGCCTATCCAAGAGCATGAGAGATCTTTCCATCTTCAAAGACCTTCTTCAATTTCTTTCTTTAGTGTATTAAAATTTTCATTGTACAAGTAGTTTATATCCTCAATTAGATTTATTCCTAGGTACCTATTTAATTTAGGTTATTGTGAATTGGATTGTTTTGATTTCTTTTTCAGTGGATTCATGGTTGGCATATAGAAAAGCTACTGATTTTTGTACATTAATTTTGTATCTCACTATTTTGCTGAATTTGTTAATCAGCTCTAGAAGTCTTTGAGTTGTTTGGGTCTTCTAAGTGTAGATGCAAATAAACAAATATGTCACCTGCAAATAAGAGATAATTAACTTCTTTTTCCTAATTGTATTTCTTGATTTCCTTCTCTTGCTTTATCACTCTGGCTAGAATTGCAAGTACTATATTGAAAAGAAGTGGTGGTGATAGTGGGAATCCTTGTCTTGTTCTGATTTTACGGTAATTCTTGCAGTTTTTCCCCATTCAATATGATGTTGGCTTTGGATTTATTATATATTGTCTTTATGATGTTGAAGTAAGTTCCTTCTACTTCAATTTTTTTTGCAGTGTTATTAATATGAATGAATGATGGATTTTGTTAAACACTTTTTTTCAGCATCTATTGAGATGATCACATGATTTTTGTCTTTGTTTCTATTTAAGTGGTGAATTACATCTATTCATTTGCATGTTTAACCAGCCTTGCATCCCTGGAATAAAACCAACTTGGTGTACAATTTTCTTGATATGGTTTTGAATGTATATTGCCAGTATTTTGTTTAGAATATTTGCATCTATGTTCATCAAGGATATTGGCCTGTAATTTAATTTTCTTGAAGTATCTTTATTTGGTTTTGGTCTTAAGATGATACTGGCTTCATAGGAATTTGGAAGAATTCCATCTCTTTCTATTTCATGGAATAATTTGTGAAGGGTAGAATTTTGCTGGGAATCCATCTGGACTTGAATTTTCTTTTTTTTTTTCTTTTTTTTTTTTCCTATTTCTCTCTCTTTGCTTGCCATTGCTCGGTTTAAGTCTTCTATATCTTTGTAGTGCTATATAGATAGGGTGCATGTCTAGAAATCCATTAACATCTATGTTTTCCAGTTTACTAAAGTATAGTTTCTGGGGATCCTCTAGGTTTCCCTGCTGTCTGTGGTGATGTTTCCTTTTTCATTTCTTACTTTAATAATTCAGGTCAATTCTTTCTTTCTGTTAAGAGTTGGCTAAGAGTTTATCAACCTTGTTTATCTTTTCCAAGAACCAGCTTTCTGTTTTGTTGGTCTTTTGTATTGGTTTTTGTTGCTGCTGCTGCTGCTACTGCTGTTCTTCTCTATTTCATTGATTTCTGCTCTGATTTTAATTATTGTCTGTCTTCTACTGGTTTGGGGATTAGTCTATTCATGTTTTTCAAGGGCCTTGAGGTGTATCATTAGGTTATTTGGTGACTTTGTTTTTCGTATGTGGATACTAAATGCTATAAAATTTACTCTGAAGACCACATTCAAAGTGTTCCACAGATTTTGGTATGTCATGTCTCTATTTTCGCTTAAATCTAGGAATTTTTTATTTCTCCCCATTATTTCTTCTATGATCCAGTTCTCATTCAAAAGTGTATCATTCAATCTCCATGTATTTATGTAATTTCTTTAGGTCTTCTAGTTGTTTTCTTCCTTTCTTTCCATTATGATCTGAGAGACTCAAGGAATTATATTACAATTTTTTAATTTCCTGGTGCTTGCTTTGTGGCCAAAAATATGGTGTGTTTTGGAAAAACTTCCATGATCAGATGAGAAGAATGTGTTCAGCTGTTGTTGGACGGAATATTCTGTACATGTCTAGTACTAGTAGGTCCACTTGGTTTATAGTGTTCTTTAGGTTTGAGAAGTCTTTACTGTTTTTATCAATCTAGTGACATGCCAAGTGCGTTGAAGTCTCCCAATATTATTGTGTTGGGGTTTATCAGTCATAACGTCCCAAAGAGTTTGTTTTATAAAAGTGGGTGCACCCATGTTTGGGGCATAAATGTTTACTATCATTATATCTTCTTGTTTGTTTGTTTCTTTCATCAGTAAGAAATGACCCACTTTGTCTCTTCTGATAAGTCCTGGCTTATAGTCTACTTTGTTGGATATGAGAGCTGCCACCCCTGCTTGCTTTTGATCTCCATTTGCATTAATTATCTTTTCCCATCCTTTCACCTTTAGCCTACAAATAGCTTTGCCTGTAAAGTGAGTTTCTTGCAAGCAGCTCTCTGCTCACCAGGTGAGATGTATGTATCTCTTTCCAGTCCTGTGCTCTTTGTGCTGCTTCCAGTTCAGCTATGATTCAACCATCTTTCTTCTGTTGAGTTCTCACTGCTTTTCTTCTCTTGCCAAGAAGAAGTATTCCCGCTGGTTGTTTTCCAAGTCTTGGTACAACCAAAATGTGCTGCCTTCCTCTACTTCACCATCTTAATCCTATTATTTGTATATTATACCCTTTGTGTGAATTTTAAACATATTGGCAGTGCTTTCTATATTTCCTATTATATGTATACTTGTGTCTACAAATCGCCTAAGGATTCTGTTAACATGCAGATTTTGACTCAATAGGTTTGGGTAGTACCTGGGAGCTTGCATTTCTACCAACTCCTCCGAGATATTGCTGCGGCTTAGTAATACACCTGGGCCACTTGAATACTCTGGAAGGTTCCAGAGGTAACCAGTAATAGTTTCTGAGATGGAGATGAGGATGGGAGACCAATGAGACAGCAAGCAGGAGTCAAGAGTGGTTTTAGGCTTATTTTTTATGTTTTAATTTATTTTGTAAGAATAATGTAATTGAGTAACTAAAAAACTAGTTTTTTTTTTTTTTAAACCCAGGTAGAAAACTTTTGAGTATACAGTTACAAAATTCTAGGAGTCTCATAGTAGTAAGTACATAGAGGGTCAATTCATGTTGACTAGCTTTGTGCTCAAACAAGAATCAGTAATTTGGCTGGAACAGTAGCAGAGAAATATTAATCAATAACCTGGTGGTGACAGCCAATGACTACCGCAGAAATACTTAAACACTATTTTAAACCAGGTGTGGTGGCACAGAGGCTGAGACAGGAGGATTGCAGGTTCAAGACCAACCTCAGGAATAGCAAGACTCTCAGTGGCCTAACGAGACCCTGTTTCCAAATAAAAATTAAATTAAATAGGGCTGAGGGTGTAGCTTAGAGGTAGAATTTCCCTGGGTCAATCTCCAGTACCAAAAACAAACAAAACCCACTATTTTAAATCAAATGTTCTCTTTTCACTTAAAATTGTCTGAAGTCCAATACATTTATTATAATAACGTATTTCTATCCAAAATAATATTTATGCAACATAATTCAAGAGTTTTTTGTATGGCCTACTATGTTTCATCCATCTCATACTCCTGTTAGTTAAGCCTTCCAGAGGAAATCCTCCTTCGATACTGAAGGAGTACCAAGCTTGCATAAATGTCTCTTCTATAACGTCACTACCAAAAAGTCTCTGGGGCCAGCACTTGAACGTACAGACATCTGAAACTGAAGCTTCATTAACTCTCAGTAAACTAGCCACTCTATGCTGATCTCACCATTTAAGTCTCCTGGAATAACTGGTGCAATTAGGTCATGAGGCCTCACCCTCAGGAGTGAGATAGTGTCCTTACTATAGAGAGAGCTGGTAGCTCCTTACACCATGTGAGGACACACTGAGAAGGCGCCATCTATGAATCAGAGAAGGGGCCCTCATCAAACACTGAATCTGCTGGCACGCATCTCCATGCAGCCTCTGGAACTGTGGTCAATAAATGCCTATTTATAAGCCATCCAATTTATGGTATCTTGTTACTGTAGCCCAAATGGACTAGGATGCCTCTCAAATTAACACTGATTGAACATGTAAATTTTATCACATGCTGGGACAAAAAAAATTTTTTTTGGTAGAAATGGATTCATGAAATCAAAATACATCAATCAGGTGGAAGTCTTAAGTCCAATGGTGAATCACTCCACACACACACACAAAGCTGATGAAATGTGACACTTGGTTAACAGAGTCACAGAAGTCATTAAAGGGTACCCTGAAGAGGAAATGATTTTTAAGAGCAGCACCCTGTGAGAAGGCATTAGAGACATTACTTTCTTTAACTCTCTGGTGGAGAAATCACGGGGGGCCTGTCCACTGAGCTGAGTCTTGCTGAGTAGGAACTGGGAGTACAATGCAAACAGGGAAGAGCAGAAGGTGAGCAACTGCACAGAAACCATGAGCCAGGGCATTATCCTGTAGGAAAGAGGGAGTGGAGTCACTGAGACAACCACATACCCCATAATCAAATTCAAAAGTCAACCTGAGCCGGGCGTGTGGTGCATGCTTGTAATCCCAGCATTTGGGAGGCTGAGACCGGATGATCCGGGCTTGCGGCCAGCCTTAGCTACCTAGTGAGGCACTTCGCAACTTAGTGAGACCCTGTTTCCAAATAAAGTATAAAAAAAATAGGGCTGGAGGTAGAATGCCCCTGGGTTCAATCCCCAGTACTATACACACACACACAAAAAAAAGTCAACCTGTAGAAAATATGAACGAGGAATATCACCAAGGGCTAATATCTCTACTATACAAAGAACTCTTAAAAATTGAAGAACATAGTATCAAAATCTGATAGTTAAATGGGAATACAGAAACAGACAACTTACACCCCAAAGAAATAACAAATACCAAAAATAGCATATAACATGTCAAACATATGAAAAACATGGAGAAAACATTCTTGTCTATTAGATCATGGGAAAGTGTGATGAGACGTTCTGTTGGTGACACTGGGTTTGCAGTCCTCCTGCACTCTGATAAGAATGCAAACAGGGGCCACCCTTCTTGAGAAGAACTTGGGAACAGCTAACAAGATTACATCTGCACTTGCTTTTTGACCCAGCAATTCCACTACTAGGAATGTATCCTAGACAGACACTCAATAGTATGAAACTACACATACATAAATAAGGTTATGGATAACAGCATCATTTATAACTAAAATAATGGAAGCATTCTAAATGCCATACCTGAGACCGTAATCAAATAAACAGTGTTACATCCACACAATGGAGTCCTATGCGGCTATTTTTTAAAATGAAGGTGATCAGTAAGAGATGATTTTATAATATTCTGTATATTTGCAGATTCTACCTTAACCAAGCAACCTAGGTTAATAACACCAGTAGTAAGATGTCATATATCCTCCTACTGATATGATAGATTGAGAAGTCGTTATACACACACCCTCCCCTCAATTCATATGGTGAAGCCCTAACCCTCATCTCCAACTATAAATAGGGAGGCAGAGCCTTCAAAGATAGAATTAACCTTAAAATGAGATCACATGGGTAGGCCCTACTCTGATATGGCTGGTATCCTTCTAAGAAGTTTGGACCCAGAGGCACCAGATGGCGTGCATGCACAGAGGAAAGGTCATGTGAGTAGAGAGCGACAGGACAGGTACCGAAAGCCTCTGAGGGAAGAAAGTGCTGATCTTTTCACCTCCAGAACCAGCAGAAAATAAATCCGGCTGTGTATTTTGTTATAGAAGCCCTGGCAAACTAATATAAAAGAATACAATATTGCTATGACATTCTTGCCAAAAAAACATCTAAACTGCATTTAGAGATATTCTACAAAATAATTTGCCAATATTCTTCAAAAATGTGAAGGTCATGAACAGGAAGAATGAGGAACTATCACAGACTGAAGGAGGCTACAAAGAAATGCCAACTAATTCCAACGTTGGACCCTGGACTGAAAAAGGACATTAAAGGGGAAACCAGTGAAAGGCAAATGAAGTCTCCACTGCCAGCTGACTTGATACCACTGCTTTGCCAAAAGAGGGTGCTGGAGGGACACTGCAATTCTCCTGTCTCAGCCTCCCAAGTACTGGGATCACAGGTATGTGCCACAACGTCCACTTCTGATATAGCTTCTGACTCCTGATACCTTGGCTTGATACAAATCCTAACATTTCTTTCTCCTTTAACAAACCATACTTTTTCTAAATAAGAGCAGAATATATCTTTGGTGTTAAAATACCTGGATTAACCTAAGTTGTTGTTGTGTAGTAAAGCAAAATTTACTTATAAATTGAGAGAAAAAAAGCTAATTAACTCAATGATTAGCATACTAGTAATTTTTAGTGTCCCAAGACCAACATTAGTTTATATGTATTAATACTATTTAAAAGTAGCTTCTAGTGTGACTTGGGGGGGGGGGTCTAAGTTATTTGATTCAAGTCTGTATTCTAATTAAAATCATTACTAGCCGGGCGTGGTGGTGCACGCTTGTAATCCCAGCATTCGGAAGGCTGAGACCAGAGGATCCAAGTTTGCAGCCAGCCTCAGCTACCTAGTGAGGCACTCCGCAACTTAGTGAGACTCGGTTTCAAAATAAAGAATAAAAAATAGGGCTGGGGGTATAGCTCGGAGGTAGAATGCCTCTGAGTTCAATCCCCAGTACTGCAAAAATAAATAAATAAATAAAATAAAATAAAATCATTACTAACTATGGGCTACTGTGGATAATTTCTCCCTCTGTTTTTCATAATCAAAACAATGTAACCTGAAACACAGAGATAATATACAGGACAAAATACATAGGTCAGTAGTTGCACACAATTTACCAATTCTGTGTTTTCATTTAAGTGATGAACTTAAAATGGCCAGTTATTAAACCTAATTATTCTTGTGGATTAACCTGTCACCAAGAGACATATTCTCAAAGAACTAGGAATATTTTCCACTGGTCATGCAATAGAAGATGTACCTACATGGATGCAGTAAAATACATTTTAAGAGCAGTTTGTACATTAGCAAAGTTTGAAACATAGTGCCAAGAAGCAGAGGGAGGGCTGCTTTGTTTACAGTGGGAGGGGCTGAGGGGGAGCGTAGGGAGCAAGTCAAGCAGCCTGGGCATCATTTCCAAGAGGAGGAAGACCGGGCACTGGAATCAGATGGCAGAGCTCTTTGGCTCTCGGACCACTGTCTGGGAGACGCAGTCCTGAGGCGATGAAGGTCTCTGAGATTTGAACTGTAATTCCATTTCAACGTAACTGAAAATTCATTTCCTTTAGCTCTAACAGGCGGTGACTAACACCAGCCTGGTGTGACGTGAGGAACAGATGGATTAAGTTCATAGGCAGAGTCTTGCACTTGGTCGTGATTAAGTAATCACCCTCTCTCAGTCTCAGGATCCTTGTGTATAAAACTGGAGGAGGGTAATAAAGCAGGTTGCTGACAAGGGCCTAAGTCACTGTAATGGTCTACCAGTCTGAAATGTGGGGTGGAGCCAGGGCTTTCCTGGGCCCCTACTAGCTATCTAGATTGGTCACCCTGCCAGTGACTGGATGCCCAAGTTTCGTAAAAATTACAGACTTTGTGATGATTTCTAAGAAGAGAGCAAACTGTTAGAACACAGAAAACAAAGGTATTTCAAAAGACAAAAGGTTTAAGACAGCAAAGAAAACGTACTGCCATGAGATTGGTAAGTCGTGAGAAAAAGGCATTTCGTGAAAATTTCATTTCCACCAATGTGGTAGACCAGATCCCTCTTCCAGGACAATAAGCAATAAATAAATAAATAAACAAATCACAAAGAGTCAAGAAGAAATATCTTGAGGAATATAAAAATGAAAATTAAAAAATAAAAATGAGGTCTAGTCATCTACCTCAGTGGTAGAATGACTGCCTAGCATATACGAGGCTCTGAGTTCAATCCCCAGTACCACAAAAAACAAAGAAGGTAGACAGTACACCAAGGACATGTGCTAATGCTTATGTGATGTAGGAGGCCAGATCAGAGATCCCACACATGCAGGCAAGGTCCCAAGCAAAATGGTGACTATGGAACAAAGCCCATCAGGAAAACTGCCTACTCTCAATCTTAGTTGTAGACCAGCTTTGGAGCAATAATTCTTGCCCATATTCCAGCCTTCAAAGAAGATAAAAACCTGCTTCACCTTAAGATAGGAGAAAATACAGAAGAACAGAGAATGTAGACAGCTTTCAATTTCCCTGACTCCTTAATAAAAGCAAAAATCTTCTGGTAATAGCCAAAGGAAAACTAAGTAAACCACAAGCCACAAAATCTTACTGAGCAAGAACAAATCAGCAAAAGCTAAAGACCCAAACTTATCAGAATCTGTGCAGGAAGAAGGAGAAGGAAGCAATGGGACATCTAATGGATGGGAATGCAAGGACCCCAACATGATCCTCAGGTACTTGCTATAAAACTGCGAGCCAACATTGGAACAGCAGCCTAAACCACAAGGGGTTTGCACACTTCCATCCGTGGGTGGGCACAAGGGATCAGTCAGCTCTGAAGGGACTGCAGCACTCCCTGAAAGTACACGAAGAGATACTGAAAGCAGCCAAAGCACCCTCCCTTCTATTAAGGAAGCCTCCTGGGAACAGCACACAGATGGAGCAGGAAGGGGAAAGTACAGGCAACAAGAGAAGTCCAGGTGAAAGTAGGAGGAGGATGGGAGGATGCAGCCTGAGCTCAGAAGGATATTTACTGAGACGACAGAAGAGGGAGCCCTGGAGCTGTGGCTCAGAAAACCTCTCCCAGCCCCTCTCTCTAGAACATGCACAAAGACCAATTTCAAACAAAAGTAAACACAAAAAGGATGGTGGTTGAATCTCATACAAAACCATCTCAATTTAAAAAACAAACAGAAAAAGCAGTGAAAGCACAAAAGGAAGACACACTTATAAACAGATGAACTGCACCCTAGTATTTCCAAACAAACTTAAAGAGTCAACTTTCTGCAATGGCCAAAGAGTGAAGAAGGCTACTAAACAGTCACAGATAACACATATGAGTGAACTAAAACACACACAGTTAATACTATAAAAACTACAACCAGAGGGTCAAGAATGGTGAGTTGATGGCTTTGGGCTAAAGGCACTGTCTAATTCCCACATCTATGACTATAAAAACCAATGGTAGGGAAAGCTGGAGTCTTACTAACTAAAGATTCCACATAGCAGAATTCAGAGTTAAGGAAGCAACTAGAAATTTAAAGCATTCAGATCACACTACATTTGTAGGAATAACACCCAAATGCAGAAAATAAAATGCTGAAATCTCTCGCTGACAGCTTAACTACATGTGCCTGAGAAAACCACAAGTAGCATGCTGAAAAGGAAGCCAGGGACCAGAAAGGAATCTTCTGAAAGAGAAATACGGAGCCAAACCTATGAATTTAATGCTCTTTACTGTGCTGAGTGAGGGTGGCAGAGCAGCTATGAAGCAGGGGAATCCCAAGACAGACCACAGAGGGCCTAACTCCATCTCTTCTCAGATCCTAAGCTGACTTCCAAATTTTGTAGGCACAGGGAGACCCACGGGGGACAGACTCAATGCACATCAGTGAAAAGACTTAAACACAGCAGAGATATAACCAGCTTCAAATCATAGGGAAAACAGTTTGAGTTTGACTCCAAGCAACTTAACTGCAATAAAAACCCCAATAACCCTCACAAGAACACAAAAGAGTTGGGAGTTTCTACAATATGTCCAATTTTCAACTCGATAGGCAAATATTAGGAAAGTATGACCCATATGCAAACAAAATGAGTCAATAAAAGTGGGCTGCAAGGGAGCCTGAATAGAGGATTTAGGAGATTTCTAAGCAGATATAAATGTCTCAAATAATTTTTAAAAACAAGCTCCAAGAGTTGACGGAATCAGTGAAAATTCTAGATCTGAACAAACTATTTACTAAAATAAATTGAACTAGACTGGCTCAGCAAAAGATCAATGCTTTCTTCTGCCATCTGCAATGAACCTGAATACAGAATAATCTGAAGAACAGAAAGAGACGGATTAAAAGAAAAGAGAGTAGAATTCAAGGACATATGTGACAACAAGGAGTAGTACACTAATTGGAATCTCAAGGGAGTAAAGGAGAGGGGAGTGTCAGAAGACATAATCTGAAAAATTCCCCCAAAGCTCAAAGAAATTAAAATACAGTAACACAAAGCTACTACCAAACACATCTTAGCTGAACTGCTGAAACCCAAAGAAACTCTTGAAAGTAGCCACAGAAAAGCAACATACCATACACAGGAAAACAATGGCAAGCGTAAGAACAAAGAAACTTTTCACTAGAAACTATGGACATAGGAAAACACTGGCGCCATATATCAAACTGCTGAACAGGGAATAAACCTCTCAACCGCTAATTCTAGCATCTAGCAAAACTATCCATTAAATATGAAAGTAAAATAAGGGCATTTCCAACTAAACTATTTGTTACTCAAGAAAGTTCTCCAGTCCAAATGGAAATTACACTAGATGGTAACTTGGATGGACAGAAAGAAACGAAGACCGTCAGAAATGGTAATTATGTGGGTATGTATAAAGAACATATCCTATAAAAGATGACAATTTAAAGCAAAATCTATAGCACTATTGATGAGCTTACAAAGTAAATAAATGTAACACATATAACAATACTAAGAATTAGAGAAAGAAATGAAAATACTATTGAAGAAATTATGTGTTTCAACCACAGGGATTCATATTAATGTTACACAGATTGAGATAATGTTAAGATATATATTGTAACCCTTAAATCAACTATACCCAAAATCAAATAGTTGGAAAACCAAGATAATTAAAATAGAATAAAAATTTTTGATTAACACAAGCCGGGCGTGGTGGCGCACGCTTGTAATCCCAGCATTCGGGAGGCTGAGACCGGAGGATCCGGGTTCGCGGCCAGCCTCAGCTACCTAGTGAGGCACTCCGCAACTTAGTGAGACTCGGTTTCAAAATAAAGAATAAAAAATAGGACTGGTGGTATAGCTCGGAGGTAAAATGCCCCTGAGTTCAATCCCTGGTACCGCAAAAAAAAAAAACCAAAAAAAAAAAAAATTTTTTTTGATTAACACAAGAGAAGAAACAAAAGCAAAATCCTCTCCCTAAAAAGAAGCACAAAATGATAGACTAAATGCAACCATATTAATAATTACTTTAAATGTAAATGGTAAAGCTGGGTGTGGTAATGCATGCTTGTATTCTCAGTACTTGGGAGGCTGGGACAGGAGGATCTCAGGTTTGAGGATAGTCTCATCAAGTAGTGAGACTCTCATCAACCTAGAGAGACTGTTTCAAAATAAAAATAACATAGGGCTGGGGGTATAGCTTGGAGGTAGAATGCCCCTGGGCTCAATCCTGAGTACTACAAAACAAATTTATTTAAAAAATGATGAACATTCTGATCAAAGGGCAGAGATTGTCAGGTTGGATTAATTATAAGAAAGGAAACTATATTCAAACTATATTCTAGTTTACAAAGAAACACTTTATAAAGAGAGAAACAAACTAAAAGTAACAAGCAGGGAGAAAGGGGATAAAGACATGCTGGTGGGTGAAATGGATACATTAATGTAAAACAATAAAGACTTCACAGGGTAAACAAAAAGGAACATTTCATATTGATTTTGAAAAGTCAACAGATTATGAAAATATCAATATTAAAAACATACATCCATCTAATTACAGTTTTAAAATATGTGAAACAAAAGCAGAAATAAAGGGAGGAACATACATAGTTAGAAATTCGAACACACTTGTCAATAATTGAAGAAACTGGACCAAGAAAAGTAGATATGGAATATCTAAATGATAATGTTAACCTTATTAGCTGATATGTATGAAACACTTCACTAACAAATGAAGAACTTATAATTTTTTTTTTCTTTTTGTACTGGGAATTGAGCCCAGGACATGCTATCTCTGAGATATACCTCGAGTCCTTTTTATTTTTTTGTTCTGAAACAAGGCCTCATTAAGTTGCTGAGAGTTTCACCTCGTTGCTGAAGCGGGTCTCAAAACTATGATCCTCCTCTCCCCACCTCCCTCCCAAGTACTAGGATTACAGGTATGTGTCACAATGTCTAGCTAATTTACCTTCTTTTCAAGTATGCAAAGAACATTCACGAAGACAGACCATATACTAGGCCACAAACAAGAGTGCAATGGGAACTAAAACTCAACAGCATCTAGAAAATTCAAATATCTGAAAATTAATTCTAAATAATCCATAGGTCAAAGAAGGAATCACAAGGGAAATTAGAATTTATTTTGAACTGGATTAAAATGAAAATGTTATCAAACTTTGTAGAATATACAAATGTGAAGCTCAAAAAGACATAACACTGAATGTTCATGAAACAAAAGTCTTCAACCAATGACCTAAACTTCTACCTTGAGAAATTACAGAAAAGAAAAGCAACTAAAATTAAAAGTAAAGGTAAATAATAAAGAGCAGAAACAATTATCTGGCAATAAATCTAACACATTAAACAAAGTAACTCCCTTTACAGACACAACTTACACCAAAACTGACTCAAGAAAGCTAAGGTATTCATAGCCTTATGTCTATCACAGACAGTGAATTCATAATCTAAAAACAGTCCCAGATGGTTTCACTAATAAATTCTAGTAAACATTTACAGAAGAATCAAAATCAATCTAGCACAACCAAATGCAGAAAATGAGAAAATGCCTCCTAACTCCTTTTATGATGCCATTTTAACTCTGGCATGAAACAAGGAGAGAAAATTAGAGATCTATACACCTTATAAACATACACACAATTCCTCAAGGCATTACCATATATTAAAAGGACCAAACATCCTCAGATCATTCATATTCAGATCAAAAGTACATCATATCCACTCTTACATCTACTGTAGTAAAATTACAGAACTGAGGGTAAGAAATTGGTGGTTTAACACCAATAACTCAGAAGACTTATAAAGAAAAAAGGGATAAGTTTCTCACTGGCTATATAAGACTAATGAAAAATGTAAAGCAATAAATTTATACCCAGCTAAAATGCCATTAATAGTCACAATGGTGAGATTATCTTAAGACATGAATTTAATATCTCCAATCTAAACTATAATAATTATTAAAAGATGTCCACTCCTAAGTATATATTGAAGAGAACTGAAAACATATGCTCACAGGAAAACTTCATGAATATTCATAGTAGTATTATTCATAAGAAACAAAAAATAAAAAATTCAAATATCTGCCAACTGGTAAATGGATTCGAAATATAGTATATTTACAAAATAAAGCATTATTCAGTCATAAAAAGAATTAAGTATTGATATATTCTATGAAATGAATGAACCTTAAAAGCATGTTACCTAAAAGAAGCCAGACACAAAAATGTCAAATATCACATGATTCAATTCATATGTAATACCCAGTATGGACAAATCCACAGGATACAAAGTAAACCTGTGACTGCCACGGGTGGGAGGTAAGAATGAGGATTCATCAATAATGGGTACAGGGTTTCTGAGATGATAGAAATATGGTGGAATTAGATAGTAGTATGGCTGTACAATTTTTTTCGGTATTGGGGATTGAACCCAGAGGCATTCTACCTCTGAGCTTTTCATTCTTCATTTTGAAACAGGGTCTCAATAAGTTGCGGAGGGCCTGCCTCACTAAGTAGCTGAGGCTGGCCTCGAACCTGCGATCCTCCTGTCTCAGCCTCCCAAGTACTGGGATTAGAAGTGTGCGTCACTAGGCCCGGCAGGCTGTACAATTTTGTGAATATGCCACAACCCAGTGAACTGTATACTTAAAAAGGAGAAATTCTACACTATGTGAATTATACCTCAAACAACAATAAACCAGCAAGAAAAAGATGTAATACAGGAAGAAAAATCAGCACACATGCAAGAGAAGGGGTAAAAGAAACAAGTACCACTCAAATGTAATGCTGGAAAACTTAAATAACCTGTGATTTGGGGAAAAAATGTCGATGCGTGTGTTACTAGGGATTGAACCTAGGAGTGTTCTACCTCTGGGCCGCCCTCTGGCTTGCCGTGTGTATGTGAGTGCGTGCGTGTGCGTGTGCGTGTGTGTGTGTGTTACTAGAGATTGAACCAGGCCCTATTTTATCATCTTATTTTGAAACAGGGTCTCACTAGGTTGGTGAGAGTCTACTTGCTGAGGCTGTCCTTGAACCTGTGATCCTCCTATCTCAGCCTCCCAAGTACAGGCATTACAGGCACGTGCCACTACACTGGCTTTATTTTTTTTACTTTGAGACAGAGTCTCACTAAGTTGCTGAAGCTGGCTTTGAACTTGAGATCTCCTGTCTCAGCCTCATGTACTGGTATTACAAGTGTGTGCCAACATACTAGCTTCATTGATCTATCTTTTAAAAATAAAGTGCTAGACAGTAGTCTTAAGCTGGTTGGGGGTGAGGCTGCAGATTTCAATAAAGAATTAATAATACCCAAATTTCCTTCTATCTTCTAGGAAGATAAACTATTAAGTAATACACGTATCAACCCATTTTTGGTATACTGAAATTTAATTTCATTGTGTCATTCCTTCATGGCTTCCCAACTTAAGCCAAATAAAATTCAGAGTACTCAGCATGTCCACAAGGTTCCATACGTACCCCTCTACTGCCTTTTGTCAAGTCTCCAAACACGCTGGCCTGCAGCAGTTCAACCTCAGTCCCAAATGTCACCTTATCAGTGCCTTCACTGATCATTTCACATAAAAATAATATCTCCTCCCTAATGCCACTTAGATGGCAGGCCCCTGCAGATCCTAGACTGCTGCCACACACAGAATGGAAGCTCCTCGAGGACAGGGGCCACAGATTAGTCCATGTCCGGACGCGGTGTCAACCCACCACAACATAGTTCCTCAGATAATTCAGCAAGATGGCTGGAGTGTGTAGGTGGCAGAGCACACCACCACCAAGAGCTGAGAAATGTGTCATAAAGCCCAAGGTGAAGATATGCAGCTGGGCAAGTTTCCAAGACGTAGTGTAATCCCATACTAATTAGCAGCGTGGTATGACTCAGAAAGAGTAAGTACCAATTGAACAGGAGGAACTGGCCCATGCATCCACAAAAAACTTCTTAAGAGGACAGAAGAGGCAAGGAAGTAGAGGGGAAGATAGGTTTTTTTAATAAATGTGACAACAGATTTATCCACATTTAGGAAATGAGACCCTTGTCTTAAACCATACATTAAAAATAAATAAAGGCAGATTAAATTCATGCTGAAAAAAGCAAAACTTTTAGGTGAAAATACAGAAGACACTGGAATAGAAAGGATTTCTTAAGAAACAAAATGAAAGAAAAATCTTACTACATTAAAGTGTAAAATTTCATTAATTTGACAGGTGAAACATAACTATTACCGATTTAAAATAGTTTTAATGAAGACATTTCCAACATATACAACCAATATTCATATCCATTACATATAAAGAATTCCAACTAGTCAATAAAAGGCAAAAGTAAGCCAAAGATATGTAAAGGTTTTATATAAAACTCTTCCATTCATTTGCATTAACTTATCTTCTGTAAATAGTATGCCATTTTATTTTTACGAACTATTGTCTGTATACACTAATTTTTCTTGTGTATTTATGCAGAGATAGCTGGAATGACAGTCCCCTATGGTCTGTTGTAGTCTGGGGAGATGGGGCACAAGACATTTTCTCCTTCCTTCCTTGACTTCCATCTTCTTTCCTCAACAGGCACGCATGCAAACGGCCTTTACACACAAACCACAACTAGGAGGAAGAGGTGCCAGATCTGGATGGAACTCAAAGGTCCTGCCTGCCAGGCCAGTCAGCTGGTTCACGCAGTGACCTAGGAAGGCCAAACTCTTATTTCAAAAAGGCAGCGGATGTCACAAAACGTTCTCCTCTTTCAGCACCGTCCTCAGACAGTCTTTTCAATATCCTCCATGGTGCAAATCTTTACTTCCCAAGGAAGAAATGGATTTTGGAATGAACATAATTCAGAACTAGAAGACTAATGAGTGAGGTTGATGGTGTACAGTACATCAAAGTGGCTTCTCAAACAATGAAGTGTCTGAACAAGGGAACTTGTCACTAGACCCCAGTTTGTTCCCTCTGCACCTCTTTGACTCTCAAAACTTCCTGATCTCCACATGCTAAATCTACTTGACCTATGGAGTAATTTATACAAAGAACAATGTTATTGGTGACAAAGATCACATGCTGATTTAACATTGGTGTTTTTGCTGTAACTGAGTCTATGGTAAACGACTGGACAAATCTCCCTCCTTAATGTATTCTTCAAATACATTTTGTTCTATTTTTTCTAAAAAAAATCACAATACATAGCAAATCATGGTTTGTATTCATTATCTGCGTAGAAACCTTCAAATTCTTTTGCTGATTTTCATCAGACCAAAAAAAAAAAAAAAATTCAATTAACCTGGACAAACTCAATCACAGATCTTTTCTCTGTTTCTGTCAATGTTTTGTGCTCCTTACAGACGCATACTTAAGTTGAAACTTTTGATGACAGTCAAAAACTGCTACTCAAGAGGATGTATTCAGCTCATTCCCCTTGCAAATTTGCATCATCTCATACAAAGCTTATTAATTTTCTATCTCATCATTAGTCATCTATTTCAATCCATACAAAAGATTTCTATGATGTTATGCAAAGGAAACCTACTGGCTGCCTTAGACATTACAGGTACTCGGCTGAGCCTTTTTACTCTTCCACATGTAGCACTGGAAAATGCCATTTCTTTAGTCATGTCTGCTTACTGGCCCCAAACACTGACTACGGAAGGCAGATTAAGATGATTAGAACCCTGTTCATCTTTTATTTTTTTTTAATTTTTTATTGTAGTAATTCGTGCAATATAGCATACTTCTTTGTTAAGTACGAGTTGTTAACAACATATTTGCACACAATTCTCATTTGACCCCTTCCCCAATTCCCACCCCAATCCCCTCCCCCTCCCTCCCCCTCAGGTTCACTTCAGTGAGTGACCTTGATATGATTGTGTAAGTACATCAT
>PVLC010027716.1:0-21628 GCA_004027655.1 Graphiurus murinus
GTCAGGGAACACAGAGTAAGAAAGTACAACAGATTTACTTAACAAAGGGAGAGTGTACTCCAGAGAATGTGGGGTGGGCCATCCCAAGAGAGGAGGATGGCCTGTTAGAAAAGTGAAAGTACACTTCACAGGGTGTGGAGCAGTCCTTCCCAAAGAGAGGGGCAGCCTGGTGTTTTCTGCATCATGAATTTTTATGGCCAGTCTGGAATCCTTCTTCCTAATGATTAATTTCCCACCAAGATTTAGTGTGCCTGTGCCAATTTCGTGTTGCAATTTTTCCCATCATCACCTAAGCAAAACAGGGTGGGGGGCAAAAGTGCAATGTAAATTATAATGATCCTAAAAGTTATTAGGGGACAAAGTATTAGTCTGCACATGCTCTAGCCTGCTCTAGTCCATAGAGTCCCAAAGTTGGCAATACAGCCCCCAGAGGGAATGCTGGAATGATCCAGGGGGTCAGTAGTAGAAGCCCCCAAGGGGTGCCAAGTAATTTTTTTTAAATGGGTGTGGTGAGCTAGTAAGTTTGGGAATGTATGCTCCCCCAGGGCTGATGGTATCCATTTCCCTGGATTGATAGGGAGCTCTCTGATGGCAAGATGGCAGTCAGTCCCTGGGTGGGGTAATGGGCAGTGGGTGCCACCCAGGGATGGAGTCTGAGTTTCCTGGCCCCGTCCCCTTACTCATATTTAAGTAACCTAACACAAAGACAAAAGGAATCACAACTAGGTTGTGATGCAAGTATAATAAGGAATAATGTCCTTCAAAGCTGAGAGGGGTAAAAACAGTCAATCTAGAATTGTCCAGTCAGCCTTCATTCAAGAATAAGGGTAAAATGAAAATTTTAGGCAGATAAGGACAAGTTTGGATTTCATAGATCACTTCTTTAAAGAATTCACAAAAATGAATATTATTCAGGAAGCAGGAAGTAAACCAAAACTAATGACATGAGAAAAGCAATAGTTAGCAAAGACATCGGTAAACAAGATACGATGAATAAAATAAGGCATATATGGCAAATAGAATTTCTAGAAGTTAAAAATATGGTCATTGAGCCGGGCGTGGTGGCGCAAGCTTGTAATCCCACCATTTGGGAGACTGAGACCAGAGGATCTGGGTTCCCGGCCAGCCTCAGCTACCTAGTAAGGCACTTTGCAACTTAGTGAGACACTGTTTCAAAATAAAGAATAAAAAGTAGGGCTGGGGGAATAGCTTGGAGGTAGAATGCCTCTGAGTTCAATCCCCAGTACCACATACACAAAAAAATGGTCATTGAAATTAAAAGTGTAATGGATATTTATAAAACAATAAAGCAATAATAAGAATCTCAGCTATACAAAGAACAAAAATAATAACTATGAAATAAAGACATTGTGTGATATTATGTGATAGAGGAGGAGAATAAGAAGAGAGTGGTCAGTGTGTGTGTGTGTGTGTGTGTGTGTGTGTGTGTGTGTGCGTTTTACTGGGAATTGAACCCAGAGGCATTCTACCTTTGAGCTACATCCCCAGACTGATTTTTTATTTCTTATTTGGAAACAGGGTCTAACTAGGTTGCTGAGAGCCTCACTAAATTGCTGAGGCTGTCCTTGAACCTGTAATCCTTCAGTCTCAGCCTCCCAAGTACTAGGATTACAAGCGTGCCCCACCATGCCCGGCAGTGGTAAGTTTTAAAGTATTCTAAAATTAGGGAAGATAGTAAAACTACTGATTAAATTTTTATTTAGGTAAGCAAAGTATGCATGTTTTTATAAAAGTTAAAGGTAATCAGCTAGTCACAGTAAACTGAGATAGGAAGAATGCAAGTTTGATGCCAGCATGTGGTAACTTAGTGAGACCCTGTTTCAAAATAAAAATAGGACTGGGAGTGAATCTCAGAGGTAGAATACCTCTGGGGTTCAATCCCCAGTACTACACACACACACACACACACACACACACACACACACACACACGTGGTAACCATAAAAATGTATAATTATAAGATAATTAAAAAGAAAAGAGTTGTACAAGGGACCCCATAGAAAGATTAACTCAATGTTACTTATCATAACAAACATTCAGAGTAATCTAAATATCCATCATTGGGAGAATAGGTAAATTGTGAGAATATATATATATATATATGCATATAATATAATGTATGTGTATGTAATGTGTGTGTGTGTATAAAACAGTTGGACCCAGGGGTGCTCTCCCACTGAGCTACATCTATAGTTCCTTTTATTTATTTATTTTTTGCAGTACTAGGGATTGAAGTCAGGGACATTCTACCTCTGAGCTATACCCCCAGTCCTGTTTTTTATTCTTTATTTTGAAACAGGTTCTCACTAAGTTGCGGAGAGCCTCATTAAGTAGCTGAGGCTGGTCACAAACCCAGATCCTCCAGTCAGCCTCCCAAGTACTGGGATTACAAGCATGCACCACCATGCCTGGCTTTTTCCCTTTTATTTTTTACTTTGAAACAGGGTCTCACTAAGTTACTCAGGATGGCCTCAAACTTCCTGCCTTAGCCTCTTGAGTAGCTGGGATTACAGGTGTGTGCCACCATGCTCAGCTAATCTACTGTACTTCTGTTAACACCAATTACTTTTATTCTAGTTGTGTTAGAGCTAGGCAAGGCCTTGCCTTTCCCTACCTAGTGCCTTGCATACAGTTGGGCAAATAATAGGTGCCTAATATAATGAATCTTCATTGAATGTGTAAATGAATGAGAAGTATAACCTTTTAAAGGGTTTATAGGGTATATTTTATTATAACAGCACTGAATGGCAGGCGTCTTTTCAAAGGAAGTATTCAAACACTAAGGATAAAACGAATAAGGTTTTCAGGCCAAGTTTGGATTGATTTTTAAAACTACTTTTTAGGGCTTGTTGAATGTGAGGAGTATTTCAGTGGGCCATTAGAGGTGGCTAAAAGGATGGAAAAATTCACAGAGAGCCAGAGCAGCACCATCAGTCTTTTCACTTTGTTACTAAGGTATGAGCTTCTCAGTCTGGGCTAAATCCAGTATAGGGAGAAGATCATTGGATTGAGGAGACATCAGTGCTTCCATGGGGCTCCCACTGTATAATCTTGGGCCGCTTTCTCTCTTTAAGCGTCAGTTTTTTCACCTTTGAAAATTAAAGGAGAGCACTGCAGGTCCTCTTCTCCACTAAGAACCTCAGTGGTTCCACATTGCTAAACTCGAGTGCATCTGGGAACCTGTGGCATGACTCTTCTAGGACAATGCCAGCTCTCCTCTCAGCCTGCCAAACTTCAGTCGTGAATGCCTGTTCTGGTGAATAATATCTCTCCCTGAATTGGTGCCAGTTGGAAAATTATAGAATGGAATGTGCCACCTGGGTTTGGATTTGGAAATCCAAAGTGTTATTGCCTTGAGATAGAAGGATGTTTCTGCTGAGCCATGGTGGTGAGTGGGCTGACAATACCAGCCATGGCAGTTTGCACTTGGACCAGGAAAAGAGGATCAAGTCTCCTCTCCTAATGAGAGCAAAATGTGAGGAGAGCTTATTTATTATCTTATAGCAGTTTTCCCTATGAACTAAGTACTGGTGATACGGTATCACAAACAGAATAATTTCATTAGTAAAGTGATAAAAATAAATAAAACTGCCTTGTACTTCTGCAATGCTTGGCTGTTTACATTTCTTATTCTAACTGATCTCACAAGCACTCTAAATGGGAATCAGGTCCTCAGTTTCTACATATTATTTTCTTTTTTTTTTTTGCGGTACTAGGGTTTGAACTCAGGGGCATTCTACCTCCGAGCTAGTACCCCAGCCCTATTTTTTTTATTCTTTATTTTGAAACCGGGTCTCACTAAGTTGCGGAGTGCCTTACTAGGTAGCTGAGGCTGTCCGCGAACCCAGATCCTCTGGTCTCAGCCTCCCGAATGCTGGGATTACAAGCATGCGCCACCACGCCCGGCTTACATATTATTTTCTTATTTAGGAGCCTGTTGAGTTCCAATCTCTGGTTTTGGGGAGAGTTGCCTTTATTCCTCTAAGGAGACACCATGTTGGGATAGAAAGGGAACATGGTCTGCCCCTGTTGTTCTGTCTTGAAATAGTCAATTATTTCCTTTCTTTGAGTCTGTTTCCTCAAATGTAAAATAAAAGGCCTCTAAGCAAAAATTTTCTTCTTAGGATGAGAGAATATTATATTCTTGTTAATTTTTCATTTTATGATGAGAATAAGATGCATAAACACTTTAATAACTGCTATGTTGATTTGTACCTAGAATATTACATTACGAGCTGGGTTGTAGCTCAGTGGCAGAGTGCTTGCATAGTACATGCAAGGCCCTGGATTCAATCCCCAGCATCGTGTGTGTGTGTGTGTGTGTGTGTGTGTGTGTGTGTGTGTGTGTATGTGTGTATGCACATGCACATACACACACACACTAAGATGGGGGATAACCTATCACACGTTGAAGTAAACAATCATATATTTGTGTCTATTTATAAATGTCTGATCAACATTCAGACAATGAATTCATTCTGTTTGAGCTGAACATGGAATGGATACAGAGGCTACCACAACAGCAAGGTCCCTACTGTAGTAGTATTTTGTTATCTCTCTCTGTGTGTGTATGCGTGTACTTGAATGTGAGAGGGAGGGAGGGAGAGGAAAGAGGGAAGGGGATTGGCTTGCACAGTAATAAAGACTGAGAAGTCATCCCAGGATTTGCGGTTGGCAAACTGGAGATTCAGGTAAACCAATGGTACAAGGTTCAATCTAAGTCTAAAGGCAAGAGAAGAGCCAAGTGTGGTGGCGCGTGTTCGTAGTCCCAGTACTTGAGAGGCTAAGACAGGAGGATTGCAGGCTCACACCCAGCCCCAGCAACTTAGCGAGACCCTGTTTCAAAATAAAATCAGTCTGGAGGTGTAGCTCAGAGGTAGAATGCCCCTGAGTTCCATCCCCAGTACCCCCCAAAAAGAGAAGATCAATGTCCCAGCTTGACAACAAACAGAGTGAATTCTCCCTAACCCTGCATTTTTGTCCCGTTGAGGCCTTTTAGTGTGTTAGATGATGCCAGCCACAATGGGGAGAACAATCTGCTTTACTTGGTCTACTGATTCAAAAATTAATTTTAAGCTGGGAGTAGCAGAGCACACCTGTCCCAGTACTTGGGAGGCTGAGACAGGAGGATTGCAGGTTCGAGGACAGCCCTATCAACCTAGCCAGACTTTCAGCAACCTAGCAACCTAGCAATCCTGTTTCAAAACAAAAAATAAAAAGAAAGATGGGGCCAGATCATGGAGAACATTTTTTTTTTGTATCTAAACTGCTACAAAAGGATGTGCAGCTGATGGTAGTGGGGATAATTGTTAATATAATTTGTAACCCTACAGTGGAGGTAAACCTGGAAATTTTTCAGTCCTAGGAGCCTGTTTGTCTTGCATAAAATACATCCATACCCTTTGAAAATTATATTTTCCAAAGCAAACTTTATAATTGACCCACTTTGCTCCAATATCAAATCAGCCTGATTTAATTTTGTAAGCCAGTCATGGAAAGAGAATCTGTCCCATGACTCCAAAGCATTCTGTTCTGTAGCTCCCCTATAATTACAGACACATGCAACTAATCTTCCCATCATGTGTTCTCCTGAGTTAGAACTTTCTTTTTTCTCCTGTATTTGATAATCTTGTTATCTTGTGATACTGCATCATTTAATTATTCCCCAAAATAGATGTCTTCAGAAAAATCTCCCCAGAAGAAGTGATTCGATGCTCCCAATTGAAGTCACAGCTGGGGTGTTTATGCAAATTAGTTATTTTACAGAGTTTGGGGATTGCTGTTTTCCTCAAAGGGTTTCATATGCCACTCAAGGCTTTTGAGCCTTCCTGTAGATCTCTTGAGGGAATTTCATAAACTCCAGAGAAGGACTAAGTGGGTATTCTCAGTGGTCTTCAAGCCCAGGATTCTGTATGAGGATAAGCCTGGTTGTCCTCTCTGCTATTAACTGCCAGCTGTCTAGCTGTACTCAGTTCAGTACCCCATAAACATATCTTGAGCATCTGTTTTATGTCAAACAGTGGAACAGGCACTGGGAATACAAAAATGAGTAGAGCACAGCCCCCTAAAGAAGTGTACAATCTCAGCCGGGCGTGGTGGCGCACACACGCTTGTAATCCCAGGACTTGGGAAGCTGAGACTGGAGGATCCAGGTTTGCAGCCAGCCTCAGCTACTTAGTGAGACCCTGTTTCAAAATAAAGAATAAAAAATATGACTGGCAGTGTAGCTCAGAGGTAGAATGCCCCTGCAATCCCCAGTACCGAAAAAAAAAGAGGAAGTGTACAATCTCCAAACTTGATCTTCAGAGGAGCTGGAACTTGATTTTGCTAGCTCTGCCATCTATTACAAGTCAGTTCATTCATCGGATCTTCATTTTCGTGTAAAATCGGTAGCATTGAGGTGATGTTCCTGTAAGAGGCAGGAAAGGTTGTGAGGATGTATTTAGGTTGTCTGAGGTGAGCAACATGGGATCCAGTCACTTAGTGTTCTCTTTCCCTCCTACTCCACACCAGTGTGTCACCTTCTAGTCTTTCCCTTTACAGACTGAGGAAGACTCATTGTTTTAGGTTTCCTGAAATCAGAGCCATTTCATCGGGTTCTGTTTTTCTCTGGACTACGTCTGCCTTCATCGTGGCATTGTATTTAGATGAGTGGACATGATGGACTAGATCACAAATAAGAAAATACTAGAGCTTATACAAGATGAGGTCAGAGTGAGGAACCCTTTATGGTGGGTTTCTAATAAACTTGCTGATGATAACTAACACTTTTTTCTACTTTTCACTTTCTCAATCTTTTTGGTTTTTTGCCTGTTGTATCTCACAGGACTATTCTAAGAGAAGAATTTTCTGTCATTTCAGGTTCCTTTGCTGGGTTATAGTTGAGCACTCTGGTTCATAATCCTCTGATAAAATTATTTTCTACGAATATGTTTTCTTACATTTAGTTACATTAAAACTCCTCTGCCACTTTTCTGCCCACGTCCACATCTTCGTTCAGTTTATCCCTAATCAGCTTGGCATTTCAATCCCTGGAAGAGCTGAATGCCATCTGCAAACTTGGCAATTTCCCCATGCACTCTCTTCCAGACCATTTGTATGAATGTTGACTAAGACACCATGTGGCTTGCTCTATATCTAAGCAGTGCCTTAGTTGCAGAGCTTTTGACTTAACAACTTAATCACTGAATTAATAATATCA
Organism: Graphiurus murinus; assembly: GCA_004027655.1. Taxonomy (NCBI): domain Eukaryota; kingdom Metazoa; phylum Chordata; class Mammalia; order Rodentia; family Gliridae; genus Graphiurus; species Graphiurus murinus. The sequence continues at coordinate 7,223 of PVLC010027716.1, forward strand.
AGGACTAGCCACAGAACATCACATTTATCCAGACATGTGCTAATGTCTTCCTAGTCTTTGTTTCTTCTTCCTAACTCAATTATCCGTAACAGAAATATCTCTATGTACTGGAAGAAAGTTTTATGGTCCATGAATTAGATAAGTGCAAATTTGAGTTGAGAGCCCCTTATCATTCGTAATGGCCTTCCTATTTTAGGTCTTATTTATGTCTCTGTTTCAGAACATCTACAGTGGAAGTCCTATGCCCTTTTCTATCATTTAATTAAATCGTGTGTGTGTGTGTGTGTGTGTGTGTGTGTGTGTGTGTGTGTGTATGTGGTACTGGGGATTGAACTCGGGGCATTCTGCCTCTGAGTTACATCCCCATCCCTATTTTATTTTTGAGGGTCTCACTAAGTTGCTGAGACTGGCCTGGAACCTGAGATCCTTTTCTTTCAACCTCCCAAGTACTGGAATTACAAGCATATATCACCATACCTGGATAAATTCTTTTTTTTTTAATGTCAGGGTCATGTCCCAGCTAGTGTCTAATTTCTTAGACCTAATCATTCAGGTGATTAATTGAGTTGTCAGGTAAGTACTATCCAATAACTCTTGGTTTGCTAACTTCTAGTAAAATAGATTCTAAAGTTCAGTTATTGTACTAGCTCCCAGGGCTTTTTTTTCTTTTTTTTTTTTTTGTACTAGGGATTGAACACAGGAGCATTCTACCTCTGAGCTACACCCCCAGCCCTATTTTTTATTCTTTATTTTGAAACTGGGTCTCACTAAGTTGCAGAGGGCCTCACTAAGTAGCTGAGGCTGGCTGTGAACCTGTGGTCCTCCTGTCTCAGCCTCCCAAGTGCTGGATGACAAGCATGCACCACCACACCCAGCTGGTTTTTTTATACTTGTATTGGTGCATTACAGTCTCACATCATAACACAGTTCAGAGTGGTAATGACATATATACACACAGCACTTGGTGAATTTCCCCCCAACTCCCTCTCCACTTCCCCCTTCCCCATACAAAATACTGAGATTGGCATTGGTATTGATTCTCATATAGGTACATAACATCAGTGGGAGTGTTTCCTTCACTAATTCTCGCTCTCTCCACTCCCTTCTCCCGAGCCACCTCCCTCACTCCACTGGAGTTTCTCCTCCATTATCTAAAGCCCCTTTGGTATCCCGATCATTCCATGGCTTCCACATATGAGAGAAAACATCTGACCCTTCACTTTCTGTGTCTGGCTAATCTCACTTAACACGATGTTCTCCAGATACCCATTTTCCTGCAAATGACATGATTTTGTTCTTCTTTATTGGATAGTTTTGTGATTCTGATGCATTCTTTCTAATCGTATCTACTTCCAGACAAAGTGATCTCTCAGATCTTGGGCACATCTGATCACGTCACCTCTCTGCTTAAAATCTTGGGAATATTTTTGGAGATAGTTGGAAAAACTTGAATAGACTCAGGAAAAATGTTAATAAAAATGTTAATTTTGTTTGGTGAGATAATTACATGGTGCTTAATTCATGGAGACAGACAGTAGATTAGAGGTTACTTGGAACTACAAGGAGAGAAAGAATGGTTTCTGCTTAGGATGATGACAAAGTTTGAAAACATTGTGGTGGTGGTTGCACACATCGTGAATGCACTAATGGAACTGTATTGTCATTTAAAATGGTTAAAGTGGCAAATTTGTTATGTGTATTTTGCTACACTAAAAAATAACAAGCCACGCCCGGCGTGGTGGCCCACACTTGGAATCCCAGTACTTGGGAGGCTGAGACAGGAGGATTGCAGGTTCACAGCCAGCCTCAGCTACTTAGTGAGGCCCTCTACAACTTAGTGAGACTCTGTATCAAAATAAAGAATAAAAAACAGGGTTAGGGGTGTAGCTCTGAGGTAAAATGCCCCTGGGTTCAATCTCCAGTACCGAAAAAATAAATAAATGAATAAATAAATAACAATAAGAAGTCATTATCAGTTAGAGATAGTACCTTTATTTATTTTTGGTACTGGGGATGGAACCCAGAGGCATTTTACCCCTCAGCTAGACTCCCCAGGCATATTTTTGTTTTGTTTTCAGTACTGGGGATTGAACCCAGAGGCATTCTACCTCCAAGTTATACCCCCAGCCCAATTTTATTTCTTATTTTGAAACAGGGTCTCACTAAGTTCCAGAGGTCCTCACTAAGTTGCTAAGGCTGACTTTGAACCTGTGATCTTCTTGTCTTAGCCTCCCAAGTTCTCAGATTACAGGCATGTAACACTATGCCTGGCTCTTACTTTATTTTTTATAGTACTGGGGATTGAACCTGGGGCTATTCTACCTCCGAGCTCCACCCCTAGCCCTATTTTGTATTCTTTATTTTGAAACAGGGTCTCACTAAGTTGCAGAGGGCCTCACTAGTAGCTGAGGCTGGCCTCAAACTTGCTATCCTGTGTCAGCCTCCCAAGTACTGGGAGTACAAGCGTGTGCTACCACGTCCAGCTTGCTTATTTATTTATTTATTGTTTTGAAACTGAGTTTTGCTAGGTTGCTGAGCCTCGCTAAGTAGCCAAGGCTGATCTCTAACCTGTGATCCTCCTGTCTTAGCCTCCCAAGTACATGGATTACAGGCATGTTCCACCACACTCCGCTTAAATTTTTTAAAATGGGAAGAAGAAATGATGTTTGGTACTTGCTTTAAAATACTCAAACCATCCAGGAGTGGTTGCACATGCCTGTAATACCAGTACTTAAGAGGCTGAGACAGGAAGATTGCAGGTTTGAGACCAACCAGCCACAGTAACTTAGGAAGACCTTGTTTCAAAGTGAAAAATAAAAGAGGGCTGGCGGTATAGCTCAGAAGTAAAATCCCCAGTAACATATACATACACATACACACACACACTCACTCAAACCACAGTCCCAACAACAAAAGCACAGGATAATAGCTTAGCAAATGTTGTTGTTGATGATGATGATTATTATTATTTTTGTGGTACTGGGGATTGAACTCAGGGGCATTCTACCTCCGAGCTACAGCCCCAGCCCTATTTTTTTATTCTTTATTTTGAAACAGGGTCTCACTAAGTTGCAGAGGGCCTCACTAGGTAACTGAGGCTGGCTGAAAACCCGGATGCTCTGGTCTCAGCCTCCCAAATGCTGGGATTACAAGCATGCACCACCACACCCGGCTTGTTGGTGATTATTGAGGATAAAATTTTCCACAATAAAAAGTTTAAAAAAAAGCCGGGTGTGGTGGTGCACACTTGTAATCCTAGTACTTGGGAGGCTGAGACAGGAGGATCCAGGTTCACAACCACCCTCAGCTACTTAGTGAGGCCCTCTGCAACTTAGTGAGACCCTGTTTCAAAATAAAGAATTAAAAAATAGGACTCGGGGTGTAGCTCAGAGGTAGAATGCCCCTGGGTTCAATCCCCAGTTACCCCCCCCACACACACACAAAACTGAAGCCTAGCCATTCAGTTCCAAATACTCAGCCTAACATTTGAGAGCCTCAGCTCTCACTACTCAGCCAAAGTGAAGTGGAGCCTGCAGTGCCCTGAGGTTCACTCAGGCCTCTGGGCCTTTGCTTCCACCTTTCAATTCTGTGTCCTTAGGTGGCAAATTTCTACCATCCCTTAAGACTCAGTTTAGTTTCTGTGGGGCCTTCCTGAACTTCTCCAGATAGAGATAATGGCCATCTCCTTTGGGTTCCCATGATGCCCTACTCATACTTCTATGGCTGATACCTGCACTACACAATCTTTTATTGTTGTTTCTGTCTCCCCACTAGTCTGCGAGTTACAGGAAATTTACTTTGTCTTCCTTGAAAGTGGTGGAAACTTTCTTTCTAGGTACATTTTTATATTTTTAGTACTTACCATTGAGTACTGAGTAAATTTTTGCTGAGTTTACTGACAACCACAGCTTTTCTGCAGATTTCAGAAAGCTGGTAATCAGGTGTGGTATGTGTACATTGTGTGTGTGTGTGTGTGTGTGTGTGTGTGTGTGTGTGTGTGTGGTGTGCTGGGGATTAAACCCAGGGGCATTCTACCTCTGAGCTAAACCCCCAGTCCGATTTTATTTTTCATTTTGAAACATGAGCTCACTAAGTTGCTGAGGCTATTCTCAAACCTGAGACCCTTCTGTCACAGCCTCCCAAGTACTGGGATTACAGGTGTGTGCCTCCATGCTTGGCTGCGTATACACATTTTTAGAAGGCACAGTTAAACTTGGGGCATGGAGTTTTTGTTTTTGTGGTGCTAAGGATCAACCCCAGGGCCTCTTGTATGCTAGCCAAGTGCCCTACCACTGATCTACATGCTCATTTGGGTCTCTGAGCATGTTTTTTCAGAACAGCAAATGAGCGTGTGGAAGGATATCCCGGGTTCACTGTGTGGGTGAGCTGGGACTGCAGTATACTTCCTGCCAGTGGGTGGCAGCAGGCGCTCACAAACTCCTCCAAAGAGACAAGCTTGGTTTTACCCTTCCAGTATAGTGTGGGGAATAGGAACCCTCTGCTATTTCTAGTTTATTTTCTAACTTCTTGAAGCCTTGAGATGCTCAGTAAAAAGAATGAGCGCTGAGTTGGAGTCAGTGAGAGCCAAAGCTAAGAGATAAGTGTCTAGACCGGCACTAGGAATTTACTAGGCACTGGACTATTTCCAACGCTCTAAGAAAATCTCCCTAAATACCTTCAGGAGTCTACAAACGAGCTGTCATCCTCTCGCTTGAGGTTTGATCCTTATGCACGTTTCAGTCATCTGGGGAGGATTTGTACTCTATCTAGCTGTTTCCTTTAGCTCCATGGAGGTGGAGATTGACAATAGGTTCTTATGGCGAAGGATAGGGTGGAAAGGACATGGCACTCTGGGATTGACACCTTCGAGGAGAAAAAGATGGTTGGGCCTGCGGAAGTGGTCCCAGTCCACTCAGTCCTGAGGGTGGCCTCTTCTGGCCTTGTGTATTGGTCCTGCCTGAGCTATTCCTGACATCTCCAGCCAGTAAACAAGTCTTAACTGTAAACCTGTTGAGTACACAGCTGTGAAGGATTTGGAAATTTATAGATACAAAACCCATTATATTTGTACAGGCTTACGCTTAGAGCATAATCAAACAATGGGACGTAAGCAATATTTAAAATTCAGGATATTCCAGAAAACCCAAGACTTACATATGGGGTGGTCTAAGGGTGGCGGTGGCAGGGGGAGGTGGTCAGATTACTCAGATTATTAGACAACCTGCTTTGAAAGGTGGTAAGAGATGATGCTATGGGCCAAATATCAGGAGCAGACAATAAGAATGATAAAACTTGAGAAGAAGACGCCGTGTTTGCTGTAGTAATGATAAGACATCATAAACGCTGTGCTGAGTAATAACACATTATATTTCCATAGCATTTCAGAGTTTCTAAAATACTTTCATGTCGTCCCACTTTATTTTCTTTCAGAAACCTGTAGGCCAGATATTATTAAATGAGGTAAAATACATAAAACACTTAAAATAGTGTTTGGTGCATAGTGAGTGTTCACTATTATCACTAGCCCCCCTCCCTTTTGTTTTTGAGATGAGGTCACAGTTTTGCCTAGGCCAGCCTTTAACTCCTGGGCTCAAGCAATCCTCCCAGCTCAGCCTCCAGAACAGCAGGTCCATGGGGTATGCCACTAATCCTATTTCATGCACGAAGAAACCAAGGAGCAGAGAGGCAGTTACTTGCCCAAAGTCACACAACTGAGAAGTGATAGTAGTAGGCCTGAATTCAGTTCCCTGGCTGCTATTTCTAGAACTTTTTCTACATTCTCCCACACAGAAAAGATGGAGTATTTAAACCAGGTTTATCTGAGTTGGGCCAAGTTTTGAAGTGGTATCAGCACAGAAATTTCTGAAATCATGCTCCTCAGCTTCACAAGCTCTAGTTGGGAAATGATGAAGGTATTCTCATCCTTGAGTAACAAGAGTTAAATCTAGAAGCCTCTACTGATTTTAGCAATAAGGGGAGATGGTTCATTACATGGTCCATCAAGGAAGCTGTAAGCCATTAAGCTTGCATAGATCCTCAGCTGCTAGGCTTGTTAAGAAAATGTTACAATAGGGGGAAATTGACAACACAGGCACCACAGATATTTTTAGTTTGTATTTCAAGGATGTACATGTTGGGTTCTGTTTAGGATTGAGCACAAGGGAATGAATTCAGTTTTATTTTACAAGACTGCCAATCAGAAAGTCCATGCTGAGCACCGACTGTGTTCCCATCTTATGCAAGGGTTTATGTGGGAAAGCCAAGGGAAGTGCAGAACATTTCCCAAACTCTCAAGCACTGATGAGAATAGTCTCATCTTTTTCTTAGTTCTAGGTTTAACTCCTATGAACTGAATTTCCAATAATTTAGTAAAAACTGTAAGTGAGTCTATTCCCTGTACCAGCAATCCTGCAATAAATTAATTATCCTGTGGATGTATTGTAAAATGTAAACATTGTAGCACTATATGTAATGATATGAATAAGAATCCGGAAACCTAAATGCTCATCATAAATATTAGCTAATTACTGTATGTTCTTCAAATGGAATTTCATGCAGCTCTTACAAAGAAGGTCCTTTGTTGTATGCGGATAACATATCACTAAGATATATTTTTAAGTACAAAAAAAACAAGGTTCTAGAAAAGTGTGGTAGCATGATACCATATGTGTATATTTGAAGCATGTATGCATGCAGTTATACCCACACTTCACCCCTCACTGGAAGGCTATGCAATAGGAAAAGAGAACATTTTATTTCTAAATTTATCCTTTTATGTACTTTTTTTGGGAGGGGTATCCTGGGGATTGAACCTAGGAATATTCTACCTCCCAGCTAAACCTCTAGCCCTTTTTATTTTGAAACAGGGTCTCACTAAGTTGCTGAGGGCTTCCCTAAGTTGCTGAGGCTGGCACTGAATCTGCGATCCTCCTGTCTCATCCTCCTGAGTACTGGGATTACAGGTGTGTGCCATCACATCTAGCTCTTTTTATGTATACTTGAAGATAGATATATAGGTTTAGATATATGATATACTTGTTTAAAAAATGTAAGTCTCTTGCCTAAAATCACATAGCAAGGAAAGGGTACAGCTATGATTTATACCCCAGACCCTAGCACACTGTTGCCTACCAGTGCTCTCTTAGTATTAGAAAGTATTTCTGTCATTTGCTAGCAAGCTATTTTTTTTTTTTTCATGAAAATACCTGCAATCAAAATGTCCATTCTCCAGAAGAGGGCTCTGTGCCCCAGCTGCCTGCCATCTTGGCTCCTTTACTATAAGATTGTGGCTCAGCCAAGAGAGGTCAGTGACCCTGGGCCAGGAAACACAAACTAAGATTTCCAACAGTACAAATTACCTTAAGGAAAAGGCATTAGGATAGCTGGAGAGGTGGGGGTGGAAAGAAGGCATGAAAACAGTTTCATTAGCCAACTTGGTCAATGGGCAGGTGCAGGAAGTGGCAGGTCTATAAATATACTTCAGCATCAGTGTTCAAACACCACAAAATAAGTGAGTGAATTAGAAAACTTGGCAACGTGTGAGCATCTAGATGTAAGCTCTTAGTTCTAGGTTTAACTCCTATGAATATTTTCATGATTTAGGCATACTTAGTTAGCTGTTGTGTTGCCCCAGCAGTCAGGTGGACAGCACTGTCTCTCCTGGCTTCGTTGGACTTGTGAGAAGCAAGTCAAGGAATGTGCTTTGAAAATGCAAGGCTTTATACAGAAAGAGAAGTTATTAATGTTTCTGAGACACTTATCTCACAGGAGAGCTATTTTGAGAAAGGAAGATAGGAGGAAATATCAGAAAAGCATTTCTGGTGGCAGCATAGACATATGACAACCAATGAAAGAAAGTGACCTTACAGGCCATTTACTCCAACTCTTCCTTTTTATAATCATGGACAAGGACCTGCAGAGTCGACGATCTGCACAGCAGTGAAGGTGGCATGCATAGACAGGACGGGATGGCAGATGCGCAGACCCCCTGCCCGAGGGGCTTGCTGAGCTGTGAATGTTGACCAGGGTCCTGAAAGCAAGCTGATGTGAGCTCAGTAAGGAATTGGGGCAGAGGTGGGAGGGATGGACTTCAGTGCTCCAGCTCCAGGATGGCTGAGTGCCTCAGAGGAGCAATTTCAGGGTGGCCTGGGACTTGGATAGGACAAATGACAACTTCCTAGAACGGGCTGTTCCAGAATCCGTAGAGAAAAGGAAATAGCCTGGCCTCGTCCTGGGTAAGTTGACAGGAACCAGGCTAGGAAGTATTTGTAGTGGGACGACTAATGTTGATAACATCATTAAGTCCATTTTGAGTTGGAAGAAGGAAAATGAAAAAAATTCAGCGCAGCACACATGGCAAGTCAGTTTTCATAGTGTGGGAGAGAAAATGAAAGAATAGATCAGTAGAGGGAGCCTGCTGTGCAGTGTGGAGGGCATTGGAGTCCTACACGCGCTGTCACTAACTTACAGAATGACCTTGACTATACCATTCTCCTCCTCTGAATTTTGGTTTCCTGTTTTAAAAATGAAGACCTGTCTCCCTGTCTCATAAGTTGCTATAAAGATTAAATGAAATGTTCTTGAAAGCAACTAGCATACAATTCCCAGAATATGGTGCTCAATAAGTATTAGTTTATTTCTTTATTTTGGGAAGAGATTCCCAGAAAACCTCCAATGAAATATGTCAGTTGGAAATTTTAAGCACTAGAAAAGCAAGCTTGACCTAGCTAATAGGTAGTGTGTGGAAAGACCCTTTTTACAAATGGAGAACCAGCCTAAATGGGCAGAGAAGAAAATTTTATAGGGGAAGGTAAGTTAAAGGGTAGGTAAAGTTAGATGTGGTAGTGCACACCTGTAATCCCAGTACTTGGTAGGCTGAGATAGGATAGCTGGTCTGGGGATCAGCCTCAGCAATTTAATGAGGCCCTCTGCAACTTAAGGAGACCCTGTGTCAAAATAAAAAATACAGTAGGGCTGGGGGTATAGCTCAGTAGTAGAACATCCTTGGGTTCAATTCTCAGTACTACCACCACCAAAAAAAGAAAGAAAGAAAAAAAAAAAACCCAAGCAAGGTAAGAATGAATATAGAGGCATAATCTACTTATAAGGGGCTATGATGTCATTAATGCATTAATTTAGGGATCCCCTAGGTCCATGACAAATTGGGGAGATACTGTGTAACTGTGTACTGTATAACTCAGTTTGACTTTTTTTTGACTACTCAGAAATATAGGATAAGCTTTATATTCAATTGTAGTACCTTTCCTTGTATGGTATGAAGAAGTGTTAATAGCAATTTCTTTAAAAACTAAAAATCCACAGATAGGTCTGTTGTGGTGGTGCACACTTGTTATCCCAGTAGTTGTGAGGCTGAGACAGGAGGATCACAAGTTCTCGGCCAGCCTCAGCTATCTAGTGAGGCACTCTGCAACTTAGTGAGACCCTGTTTCAAAATAAAGAATAAAAATAGGACTGGGGGTGTAGCTTGGAGGTAGAATGCCCCTGGGTTCAATTCCTAGTACCGCAAAAACAAACAAACAAAAAAAACAGATGGAAAACAGCTAGAAAATGAGATTAAAACAAAGGATCAGAAAATAAGGTAACCATAGAGATGTATAAGATTGACCTAGTGTTGAACTATGCGTGGTGGTGCACACCTGTAATCCCAGTACTTGGGAGGCTGAGACCAGAGGATCCAGGTTTGAAGCCAGCCTCAGCTACTTAGTCCCTCTGCAACTTAGTGAGACCCTGTTTCAAAATAAAGAATAAAAAATAAGGTTGGGAGCTGGGCTTGGTGGCGCACACTTGTAATCCTAGTACTTGGGAGGCTGACACAGGAAGATCGCAGGTTCGAGGCCAGCCTCAGCTACTTAGGCCCACCACAACTTAGTGAAACCCTGTTTCAAAATAGGGTTGGAGGTGTAGCTCAGAGGTAGAATGCCCCTGGGTTCAATCCCCAGTACCACCAGTACCACAAAAAAAAAAAAAAAAAAAAAAAAAAAAAAAAAAATAGGGCTCAGTACTGCCCCGGCCACACACACACATTAACCTAGTCTTTACCAAGAAGAAATTCCTACTTGTAGACTTTTTGTAGCCAAATGCCAGGGATATTATCATGAAAATCACAAAAGCTGAGTGAAAGGGTGGTTTGATTATTTTACATGTCAAAATAACCCAAATTATTATAAACTGAAGCTGAAAGAGAAGTGGTTTGCTTGAGACAGCAGAGTGTCAGAACCCAAGTCTTCTGACTCTCATTTTGAGGTGTAGTCGGCTGTAGTTCTCTCCTTTGTGAGAGTAAATGTCTGACTTCGAACACTTGTACAAAACTAATTGGTGTGTGTGTTTATTCATTTTTCCAGGGCCAAGTGCTTTCGAGGCAAAAAAGTCTTTGGAGATTATGATATCAAGGTGGAACAGGTAATCAGCCTGAAGCCCAAGTTGCATCTGATCATCCCCATTCCTTCCAGCCTCCCAGAGTGAACTCGTGTCTAGTACTGGGTTCTGGGCTCTCCATCTCCCTTCCTCCCCCCTTTCCCCAGGGCTTTTCTCTCAGTGAGGCTTGGTCCTGAAGGCTGCATCTTTTTATTTCCTTGACTTCTTTTTACAGTTCTGGTGTCAGTACAAAAGTGAGCAGTATGGTCTTAGAGCCCCTCTCGCAGTGCAGGGTTTCCTGGCTGAGGAAAAACTTAGAGGAATGTCTTCTTAGGACACTAGCCACACCTCCATGTTGCTGGTAACAGTGTGTTTCTGGGGAAACATATGTCTGCTGTTTAGATGGGCTGCCTCTGATGGTGCCGTCCCTGAGCCTGAGGCTCAGGAGGAACTTAGAAGAAAACACCTTTTTATGTAGCTCAGAACCTGAGTTCAATCCCCAGGATCCCCCCCGCCCCTGCCCCGAACACCCTTTTGTTTTAATACAATGAAGTCCTGAAAAGTACATTTATTTATTTATTTATTTATTTATTTATTTATTTATTTATTTATTTATTTATTTTTAACCTCCTCTGTCCCTTCCTCCATAATAAATAGGTGGTTAGGTCGATTTGGGAGGAAGAGCAAGTCCAATTTAAGTAATATATATGTGTTCTATTAGTAATAGAAATTATTCATCTATTTCACAGTATGATATGATTTTACAAAGTATTTTCCAATCCATTATTACATTCAGTTCTTCAAACAGCTTATTAGACAGGGTTGGTAAAGAATCATTCTCGTTTTGTAGATTGGGGAAACAAACTCAGGCAGGACAAGTAACTCATTAACATGTTATACAACACTGGGCATGGTGATGCATGCCTGCAATCTTGGCACTTGGGAGGCTGAGACAGGAGGATCACAGGTTTGAGGACAGCCTCAGCAATGTAGCTAGACTCTCAGCAGCCTAGAGACCCTGTTTTAAAAAAGGGAGGGGGGCTAGGGGTTGACTCGGAGGCAGAATGCCCTTGGGTTCAATCGCCAGTGCCACAAAAAAAGAAAAACAGAATAACAACAAAAAAACCATGTTCTGCAGCTAGTTGGAGGCAGAGCAGAACTAAAGCCCAGTCACCTAAACTAAAATCTAGTGTTTCTATGTCGAAGCTGAGAAAAGGGATATTTGTCTTGGTTCACCTCCTCACCATAGAGGAGCTGCACAAAGGATGTAGGCTGGGAGTCAGAAGCCCCAAGCTTTGCTCCTGGGTCTGCCACCGATACGTTTTGTTTGTCTAGTTTCCTCCTTTGGTGAATGAGGATAATTATCTTCGTCCCACCTGCCTCATAGGGTTGTTGTGAGAATTAGATGAAGTCACTAGGTGAAAATGCTCAGAAAACTGTAAATAAGTGTTTGGCACTGAGGCTGCGGCTACTGTGGCTGCTGTATGAAAGACTTGGAAAAGCCAGGACTGTGGACTCATTCCTCTACTCTTATTTTCCAGGCGGAATTTTCAGAGCTCAATCTGGTGGCCCATGCAGATGGAACCTATGCCGTGGATATGCAGGTGCTCCGCAATGGCACGAAGGTTGTCCGGTAAAGGCCTTTCTGCCCTTGGGGTCATTGTCACTGTCTCCACCTCTGGCTTGAAGAAGTGGTTTCAAAGTCAAGTATTGACGTGATATAGCAGTGCTGTGTATGGTGTAGAGAACGTAATGGTGTATGTTGTGTGGAAGTGGTAGAAAAGATGGGGACCAGAGCTCACTTAGAGGTAACTCTTGCCCCATCCCTTCAGTCAGTGAAAGTTGGACTTTTATCTCTCCACACATTTCCTCTGAAAAACCAGGTTCCATTGTTTTTCAGAAAATTTGAAAACATCAGATCGAGTTCAACCTTGAGTTTCATGTTTATGTGCTTAGATTCACCCAGTGAGTTAGTGGCAGAGTTCTTTTGACTCTCAGCCCTGTATTCTTTCTGTATTCCTCACTCCAAGGAATTCATGTCTGATAGGAAAACTTAGGATTGGAACAGACATTATGGGTAAAAAAACATTAGCAGTTATTGAACACTTCCATGTCAGGTGATGTGGTGGGGGCCTTATTGATGGGATGTTCTCATCTGTAAACAATTCTTTGAGGGAGGTGATGAGAATTCCAGATGGGGGGAAATGGTTTCTACAGTGTAATTCTTTCCAGGAGCTCAGTGTGACTTCAGGTTTTTATTTTATTTTATTTATTTTTTTTTTTTTTTGCGGTACTGGGGATTGAACTCAGGGGCATTCTACCTCCGAGCTACACCCCCAACCCTATTTTTTATTCTTTATTTTGAAACAGGGTCTCACTAAGTTGCGGAGTGCCTCACTAGGTAGCTGAGGCTGGCCGCGAACCCGGATCCTCCTGTCTCAGCCTCCCGAATGCTGGGATTACAAGCGTGCGCCACCACGCCCGGCTGACTTCAGGTTTTTAGATACCAGTTTTGTTCCAGGAATCTCTACCTCACCCTCTTCCCACCTCAAACTTCCCTGACTCTGAGGCTTCTAGTGTTCAGTAGGATCTGAGTCAGTGACAGGAATGGCTAGACTGGGTGTGTCTGGAACCTAAAATCAGGAAATTTGAGTTCATCGATGCTGGAAACTATAGAAGAAGACAGAAAAGAGATGCCCATTCAGGTGGGAAGTGAGCTCAGATAGATCCTACAACAGAGGATGGAGGCAGAACAAGTCATGGAGATGCACACACAGAAGCAGGCAACGACAGAAAGGTCCAGTAGCGGGGGCCAGGAGGGATCTGGCAAGAAGAAGGTAGGATCCTTCCACGTGCCAATGTAGGAATTCAGGTGCTGCCACCAGTCTAGAGCTCCATCCCTATAACTAGCATAAAAGGTTGGAGTCCGATCTCGGGCCTACAGATGGAGGCTTCCAGTGTCCAACAAGACCTGGATCAGAGACAAAAAAGGTCAGGCTGGAGATGTCTAGGTCCTAGAACTGAGGCCGAAGTCAGAGCAGCCCACGCAGATATCATGCTGACTTGATGTCCCCGAGTAACTGAGGAGAGTTCCTTCAGTCCCCACTATAAAAACCTGGCCTCTGAGCCTGGGTGTGGCTGGCTCTGTAGGTGGGGGTTGGACGGGTGCCTGGGCAGAGAACCAGGTAGGTCATTGCACACGGTGTGAAATGGCTTAGCTGTAGAACCTTGGGGGCGAATGCTGCCACAACTGACTCTCTGGGAAGGTCTCTGAGGCTAGAGCATGAAGACGGGCCCAGGTCCTGTGAGCCGCTGTGGCTACGTGCTCTGCTGGCTAGAGATGAAACATGGGGAGCTTTCCCATGCATGGGAACATTCTGTATTCTCAGTGCTTCCTGCAGCCGTTGCTCAACCTCAATTCTGCGAAAAATGTTTGTACCCCTCCCTAGCGTCCGCTTTGGAAGAATAACATTGGGAAGTTTGGCATCTGTTCTCAGCTGGCCTGGCCCCTTGCTCTCCAGGGGCCTGATGAGGGCATTGCCTATTTTAAGGAGCAGCTTTAAGGAGTCAGAACAGGACGTGGAGATCAGAGACCTCATGGCAGTGTGGTGAAGGCAGCCTATTACCTTGTCTTCCAGGACTTGCTTTGAGCACCAACTCTGGAGCCACAAGGAGCTTTTTAGGCTTTTAGATTGCCCCCTGAGAACGAGGAAAACTCTTTTTTACCTAAGTTGTGAGAATCTAAAAGTGTTTCTTTCCTCCTGAGGTTATTTGTACTTTTGAAAAAGGCAATGCTTAGCATAAAGGAGGAAGAGAATTTCAGAAATCTGTTGCCCAAATTTCCTTTGGAAAGTGCCATAATACTTCATTTCCCAGTCCAGAAAGGAAAAAATAATACTAAAATGAGGGCCATGGACTAGGTGACCCCAGGCACCTCTTCTCTGATTTGGGCTTTGGGAACGGGAGACAAGATGATGTCTGACTGAGTTGCTGGTTAATGGAACACCTGCCTCTGCATTCTTAACAGGTCCT
>PVLC010027717.1:0-21238 GCA_004027655.1 Graphiurus murinus
CCCCTTCCCTCCCCTGTTCAGATGGAATATCTGACCTTTTCCCTTGGCAGGCTGCTTCTCTTTTCCAGGTAAGTGATGATGATTTTATACCCTGGATGATAATCAATATGTAGAAGCTGTCTTTATTGATTTGGATAAAACCACCAATTATGGCTATTTTGAGCAGAGCTCGATGGGATTAGATGTGATTACATGGGAATGGGGGCGTGAGCCCATTGGCACCCAGAGGCTGCTACAGGCTATTTAATTGTTACAGATGAAATGTAAATGGGTGCCTATAACCAATGGCCACTTGGTGGACACTGTCTCCACCTCCCATAGGACAGAACCCCCAGGCTGGACCACCCAACTATGCAGAACTTACAACTCTATGTATGAGCCTATCTCTGAGACAGCAAGGAGCGCCAGGCTCAAAGAGAAGCAATGGCCCTCATGAATCCTGTTTATTCCAATCTCTGCTGTGCCATTTACCCAGAACTCAGAGGCAGCAACATTTCTAAGAATATACGGATTTCAGGCAGATTAGTAAGAATGTCAGGAGGCAGGATGAGAGAACAGCAGGCTTTATCCCAGGCAGATATATCCTGGCCTGGAAAGACCCTGCTCACTAGCTTCACACAGTTTGATAGCCACAGGTTCATTGCACATCCTCTGAGACTTTCTTTGCAACCTTTTCTGGAGAATAGCCCTATATATTCCAATGATCCACAGCATTGACTTTGGAGCTAGTCTGCTACTGTTCAGTGAAGTGACTTTGTGCAAATTACCAAAACTGTCTATGCTGAGTTTATAAAAGAAGGACAATAATGAAATACTTAGAACCGCACTTGGCCTCTGTCCCTAGTCTTCCATTTGCACTGAAAAAGCATTGGAGTCAACACCCAGTGGTACACCTCTGTCCTCTGCCCTGACTATATGTCACCTCCATTTCTTCAACTACAGTAATTACATGATTCAGCAGGTGTGATGGCCACAGCCCATGGAAGGTGCGCTCTCTGGCTATTCTAGTTTCTTCATTGGTTTCTGAATAGGTCATTTGGACCTCCAACAATTAGGAACACATATTCCCCATGCTCAAGTCTCAACCAACAGAGTCCTCTTGGTTGTCAATCCCTTACCACCCCCCCTTGAGTAGAATCTAGGTCTGTGGTGTTGGTTTTTGTTCATTCACGTTACCCTAGGATGGCCCCTGAGAGCCCTCATACCAATTCTGAAGCCCACATCAACTAAAAGTGTGGAATCACACTCCTGTCCACATCGCTCTTCTCTTTTTTTTTCTAGTGCAACATAGAAGGTAAGAGCACAAGCTTGGAACTGGGTGGATCTGGGTTCAAGACCTTTCTTTTCTACTGGCTAGATGTGTGAACTTTAACAAAAGACGTAATTCCTCTATACATTGTTATCCTCATGTGTAAAATAGGTATAATAATAGTTATATCTATACCATGGATCATAAAGCACCAACATGGGGCCCATCGTATAAAAAGACACCCAATAATTTTTTTTCTATTGTTGCTACTTCTGGACCAAGGTGTGTCCCCTGGACTTTTTTCTTTCAATCACAGTTTCTTACTCACTTCTTGCAATGCTAAGATGTGATTTATATTCTCCATGGTTTGAACAAGATGAAACACAGCCTGGGAACCAGCTTTCAGCTGGGTTTGTTGAGTTACTGGTTCCTCAAGCCCTCATACAGGTAGAACTCTGAGCCCCTTCCCAGCAGTGCCTGAATTTGCAAGAGATACACATTCTAGTCCCTTTACTTGAGTCCCTTAAAACCACACCAAACTGGAGTTTGGACTTTACTATCCATTCTGACTTGTGTATACACCTGGATATGCATTAACTTCATGGTGAAAGAAAACAAGCATGAAAAACCCACTGGAAGGTCCTTACTTTTTTTCTTCTTATTTTTCACAGGCTTTAGATTTACCAAAGAACATTCTTGTTAAGTAAAAAAAATACTATCATAGTTTGCCTTTAGAGAGAGCTCCTTACAAAAGCTACAAGCTTTTTGAGGACTGAAACACAGAACAATTGGAAACTCCAAGTGTGACTTCTGGCCCCATCATTTAAGGCTGAATTCTCCTCTCTGAGACACAATGATGGTCTCCATTGCATAATTTAGACTCCTGGCATGCACTTAAGTCCTATTCATGCAAAGAGTAGCTCAGCCTGCAGCAAAGGCAGAATATGCAATAGGCTCTGCGGTGTTGTTGGAGCAGGACTGATGAGAGAACTTTCCTGCTAATCTTCTCTCCATTCTGATACCAACCTGGCATTTGGGAGGCAAAAAGAGGATAAATATGAGGACTATATAGGGTGAGCTGAGATATGTGGTAGTATATATTCAAGTCTTGCTTCTCAGATATAAAACTAGTAAATGGATCACATTTTCCAGGAAAATTCTGTGCTGCTTCTGAGCATCTTCCAGGAGCTATGCAAAAGACAGCAAATGCATTAAGATCATGGGTCTCCAAATCCGAGAAGAAAGGGCCTCGCTGTGAAGCAGGTGAGCACTTCTGAGGAAGCTGCTTTCACCTTGTGTGCACATGCTTGTACCCATGCCATCACCAAGGCAGTAAACTCACCTGTTCTGTTGTTTTTGTTTTGTTTTTCCAGCGTTGGTTGTTTGACCATCAGATTATACAACCACTGAAACTCGCTGCAATTCAACTCAGCTATAAAGGTGGCAAAAAAAAATCTTCCAGTTTTTAAAGGGTTGAATTGTATAATGTCTGTAGCTTCTCATCTTCATCCTGACAGCCAGACTGACAAGGTGTCACTAGGTGATGCTTATAGTTTGGTTAAAAAGAAAGAAAACAAGGCCCATCCCAAGTCTTTTTCTCTCTGCCTAATCCCTAAGTGGCTTCTTTTCTTCCTTCCTTTATCCATCAATTGGTTCAACTACCTTTTAATCAATAAGTTCATTCCCATGGTTTTATCTACCACTGGACGCTAAAGGTAGCCTGCTGCCCCTTCTGATCTCCAGACCAGTGTGATGATCTGCTGAACTCACATCCTGCACGGCTGCCACCCCAATACCTCTGTCTACTCTCCACAGTTCTTGTCTCTGCCTTCTTCCCTTCCTCCCACCTCAAGTCTACAGTTTAATTCATCCTTTTTCTTCTTCTTGCTCCTCAGTGGGATTCTATCAGCACATTTTGCCTAACCCAAAGCTCTGAGGATTACAATCTATTTTGGCTTCCTCACCAACCCTGTACAATCAAATAAGAAAACTTAACCCGTTCTGCTTATAAATACCTCTTAAATTGATGTCCTTTTTCTATTGTCACTTTAGCTCAAATGACTACCATTTCTTGCCTGGGTCACCCCATGAGCCTCCATCAGTCCTCCCTGCCTCCATTCTTGTCCAATTCTAATTGATTCTATTCAAGTGAGTGTGATCATTCTGAAATGCTTATCTGACCATGTCAGTTGCTGCTAAAATCCTCCAGTGGCTCTCTGTGGCCCTCAGTTCAAGCCCTTTGTCTGGTTGAAAAGCCTTCCATAATCGGACCCTTTTCTGCCTATACAGCCTCATCTTTCACCACCATCTTCCTTCTACTACCTTCCAACACTCATATTCTCCTCTCTTCTCTCCTCTTTTTATTTCTTATCTCCATGCAGGGGTGCATGACACTCTTGCTTATGAGCCAGGCTTCCTCCTCTTCTCTGCCTATCTCTTACTTTTTCATCAGAACTGGCCTGGTGGAATATCCTGTAGGAAGAATTCTCTGATCAGCTTCCTCCCTAATTACACAGCGGCCCTCTTAAAGACAGGACCCATTTCTTCATCATTTCTGAATCTTCAATTCCTGACATAGGGCCTCTCCCGTGGAGCTCAGTAAAGGTTCAATGGTTAAATGAGAATCTTAGTCTCAATGTACTATAGTCTGAATGGCAGGCCAAAAGGAGGCTCACCATCTTACCCAGAGGGTCTTAGAGGTCTCACAAGAAAGTTACCCTCTGTGTTCTCCTGAGTCCTTCCAGCATCCTGAAATGGGTATGCAACTAGATCCCCTCTACTTCCAGTTATAAGCTAAACAAGCCTCCTGCACCCTTCTGGAAACTCTCAATAGCACTTTGTAGGCGGGGAAATTGAAGCAATAGAGTTGGTGGCAAAAAACACTCTCAGATCCTTTGAGAAGGTCTATCTTGGTGTTACCAACTGAAAAATGAGAGGCAATATAGGAACCAGGCAACCTGATTTATCTTGAAGGATATAATGTCAGTATATTTGATTAAAATTTGGAGAAAAAAGATTTAAGAAACTGGAGAATCCTAACACCAGTCTCATCAACAAAATAATCATAATAAAGTCACTATAAATAAAAATATATCACATCATCTCATTTAATATTCACAATAGTCCTATGAGGCAAGCACTACTTTTATATCTGTTTGTTACAGCAGAGCAGTGAGGCTCAGAGAAGGTCAGTATCTTGCCCAGACCAAACAGACACACGCACATGCACACTCACACTTGCACACATGCACGCACATGCACATTCAACACACACACACTAGTGAACAACATATTCAACATTTGAACACATGTAAGCCTGATTTCAAAGTCTATATTCTCCATCATCAAGCAATATTGCCTCTCTAAAAAGAAAATTGAGAAATTGAAGAGGATTGATCACTTACATATAGCCAAGGTAGTATATAATAGGCACTCAACAACTGAAAGTGAGAAATCCACCTAGAATTCTATGATGGTTCATATTTAGGTTCTTCTATTTATGGAATAGATTTCCCAAGAATTCTCAATCCATGGACAGCATTTCTTATTGAAAAAAAAAACTAACCATGCCCATATTTGGGCATGATCAATGCAAACATCTGGAGGAGCACCACCCAATAATATCTTCTGTGATTATGGAAATATAGTATAACTGCACTATGTAACACAGGGTAGCTACACATGACTATTCAGTACATGAAATGTAGCTTGTGTGGCCAAGGAACTAATTTTGTGTGTGTGTGTATGTGTGTGTGTGTGTGTGTGTGTGTGTGTGTGTGTGTGTGTTACTGGGGCTTGAACTCAGAGGCATTCTACCTCTGAGCTACACCCCCAGCTCTATTTTACCCATTATTTTGAAACAGGGTCTCACTAAGTTGTGGAGGGCCTAAGTTGCTGAGTCTGGACACAAACCTGGGATCTTCCTGTCTCAGCCTTCCAAGTACTGTCATTACAAGTTTGCATCACCTTGCCTGGCTCTAAATTTTTAATTTTATTTAATTTTTACTTAAATGGTAATATCTGCCCCTTGGATACCAAAGAATTTTCATTCAACAATTATTTATTGAACACCTACCACATGGTTAGCACTAAGCTAGATGTTAAAGATAAAGTGAGGTAAAAAATAAAATGATGTCTTGTCTTCACAGAGTTTAGTCCAATATGAAATTAAATATTAAGTTATGCCAATAATAGTAAAATTGCAATAGTGGTGAGTGTTATGCAAGAAAGTTACAGAGTCTGTTGAGATCTGGTCTGGTCTGTGTGGCTGGTGGAAGGTTCCTGAAGGAAGAAGATTCAAGCTGAGATTTGATGGTGATGAGGTAGGAACTTTTCATGTAGAGGGTATTTGTGGCAGAGGTCCTGAAGCAGGGTGGCAGCACAGGGTCACAATATGCTAGGTCTTAGAAAGCCATGTTAAACCTGTCTTCATATCAAGCACAATGTGAATCTCTTAAACTGATATTTGCCTGGAAGGGGAAGGAGATAACATAGACAAAATAAAGCCAGCTGAGGAAATGGAAGAGTGGATGCAGGGATAGCAGTACATCAGTTGCAAACTCAAGAAACAGGGAGCTCAGTTCCCAATTTGAGAAACACCATGTCCCTGAAGCCTCTCATTCTTGCCTTCTGTGTATTACAGCCAAGGGCATGAGGCTGAAAGCTAGCTGAGTGGGTGCCCCTATTCACCAGTCCTGTGTCCTTTCCAAGCAGCTAACCCTCTCTGAGAATGTTGTCCTCTCATGTGTAAAACATACCCTGGTAGAATTGTTGAGGTTTAAGAAAGCATAGGCATGTGGAAAAAGAATACTGTATAATTTCCCACTATTTTAACATCTTATCAAGGTGATTTTTTATATGATTCACCCAAAGACAAGTTCAGAGGATATTACGGATGATAAGCGGTCCTTTTCTAGAAAGCTTGAAAGTGTGTGCAATGAAGGACAAGCTCTCTCACATCTAAACTATCATAAGAAATTAAATTAGCTGAAGCTATACTGTGATGTAAATTAAATGTCAAGCATGTTCTCTGCAGCATCACTGAGAATTTGTGGGTTACCCTAGTCTTTGGATACCATTCATCTGAGCTATAGTCATGAACTCTCTGTTGGTTCATGCCCCTGCCTACCTCCATTGAGTCTGTGGGGGGACTGGGGGAGCAGGTGTGTGTATACATAGGCACAAATGCCACACATATGATTCAGACTTCTACTGTCCTCATTTCAAAACATTGTAGAGTAGGCTACCTTCAATTTAGGGTGAACATACAACTTATCCAAACTGAGACAGTTTTAAGAGTGAAGGAGATGCTATTATCAATAATGCTGGAGCAAATAGGCTTACAGTAGAAACTCCCAGGCAGGCTGGTAGTTACGATGGTCTTCCTTCTTGTGCCTCAGTAGAGCCAACCCTCCCATAGCTACAGGCATGTCTAATCACAGGGCTGGGTAGAAAGCCCCTCCCACATGACCTTGCTAAGCCACTCTCCCTTCTGCAATGGCTGGCACATCTCACAGGTTCTCACGCTGAAATCTTTTTTACCATCTTCTAGAAAATCCATGCACCACATGGGGGTGGCTGCCTAGATGTTTGGGGCCCGTGGCTCTTTAGGATGAACAGTTGTAAGAGTTATAAGAAAGAAGAGTATTTATATTTAATAACCTTATTGAACATCTTTTTGTTTTTTCTACCCCTCCCTCCCAAATGTCATTACCCTCTCAGTGTTCCTTCCCCATGGGAGAGCCATTTCCTCTTTTTCCTGGTAGCTATTTTTTTCCATCCAGCCTGACAACTCACTTTATGATGCCCCCCACATAACAGCAACACACAGTTTCAGGGGAGGGAGGCAAGATGCACATACATGACATAATACAAGATGGCAGGTGGGAATACCATCTTCATGGAGCCAGTAGCAATCCACACTTAGACAATAAATCAAGAAACACTTGATGGAGGAGTGATGATGAGATTGAGTGAGACCTTTAAGGATGTGTGTACATGGGAACAAAAGGCCTCTCCAAGTGATTTGAATGTACAACAAAGATCAGGGGCAGAAAATGACAAGAATGGCAACCAGAATTATATGGATATAGCCCTGAGAAAATTGAGGCAGGCTAGACAAATTGGAGTCAGATGGCAGAGAACCTTGAATGCCATGCCCCACCTAAAGGTAGCCAAGGACCATTGGAAATATGGGGAGACATGGGCTAATCTGTGCATCATCTCATGAAGATGAATCTAAGAGTCCTGTGTGGAAGAATTTCATGAGGAAAGAGACCAAAGTCCAGGAAACCAGAGCAAAGCTTTTGAATAGCCTAGCCTGGTTTTTCTAAGACTTCATTGCCTTATTCTTTGTAGACCACTTATTTTTGTTCTGACATACTTACCAGACATTCATATGTGTGCCCAATGCCAGACAGTCAAGTTCACCACCAACCAACACTATATTTCATTCATCCTGCATCCACAGAGTCTTGCAGAACACAAGTCATGTAGTCAGCATTTAACAGGTATTTATTGAAGAAAAAGATGACCTCAGGATGAAAGGAACTATCTTGGCAACAAGGATAACAACAACAACATTAGTAACAGCAGTAGCAATGGGGCAATGGGAATTATTCTGTACCTGTCAAGGGTTATAATATGAGCATAATACTATCCCCATTTTATAGACAGATGAACTGAGACCTACAAGGAGAAATGACTTGCCCAAGACTTCACAGGTACTAAGTAGTAGAGCCGGAATGAATACGATAGCATCAGCTTCAGTGTCTGCGTCTCCACTCAATGTCCCCTGTCTCCTCTCATGGGTTGTGAACTGGTATCCTGACTCTTTCACCTTCCACATTCTGCTTGACATCTAGAATAAGAAGAAGCTTATTTACTCTGCAAGTAAAGGTCCATCTATCCATCCAGACAGCTCACCTAGCAAGTTATGGATGGGAGGATTTCCATGCCTACATCTCTATTAAAACTGTGGTCACTGTCAGTGAAGGGAAGCCAGGCAGAAGTGCATTGTGAGACTCCATAAAGGGGCTCTGAAAAAGAAGTGAATGAAGAAACACAGGTGGTTTCAAGGGAAAGTGCAAGGGATCTAAATTAAGTAATGGAAGCCATCTTGTGCTGGGCATGAAGTAAGGAATTTTACATTCCTCAACCCTCACAACTTGTCCTATAGATGTCATCAGTCTCATTTGATTTGTGAGAAAGCAAAGTCTCAGAAGGAAAGAAAGAAATAAAGAAAGAAAGAAAGAAAGAAAGAAAGAAAGAAAGAAAGAAGAGAGAAAGAGCCCCAAATCACATCACTAAGAAGCATCATGACAGGTTTGTTTGAACTCCTTCCATCTCACCCCTCTACCTCTATAATGATGTGTGAAAATGTGAGTGAGGACATTGAGAAGGGAAGGGAAGGGGTATTTGTACCCTTACCCACTAATGAGAAAAAAGACATTCAGAGAAGTCATTCACAGTCAATGAACATCAACATTAGGGTTTCATGGGGGAAAGTGGGGATTATTCTATTTTTGTTTTACTTGTTTTTTTTAATTGGCATGGAAGCCAAATCCATCACATATTTTATCAAAATAACACAGCTATTCCTTGTTATGAGAAAACCCACCACACCTAACCATTGCTGCAACAAAATGCATTACAGTGACAAATTACTTTTATTTTGCCTGAGTATACAAATTACTAATTTTTTTTGTTTCTCTGGTGAATGTCTTGCCAGTGCTATTGTCTTGCCCTGGTTCAATGAGCCTTTTTTTTTTAAATATCACCTAGCACTTACAATAGAACAAAAAAACAAAAACAAAAATCTGAGGTTTTACAATATGTGTTAAAACAAACACTTGGCCCAAATGACACACCTCTAGATTATTCAGTGATTCTGCTGATGTCTATGTTTCTGAGTAAGAAAAAAAAATGGGATTGGAGTTTTCTATTTGAATTTCAAAATAGTAATAGCCAGAGACAAATCCCAAAGACCTAATGAAGAGTTTTATGAGATATTTTCTTGGATCCCTGGCTTTAATACTTTTCCTTCAACTCTTTAGTTGGATAAAACAATAAAAGTTCCCTTAAGATCTCAGTAAGAAAATATCCCATGGTCTTACCCCACAGGGGACATGGGCAGGGTAAGCATAAGAGAAGAGTGGTCCAAAGAATGACATGCCTTCATGATGGGCCTCACACCTGCTTCTGACTCCAAAGGTGAGATCACATTTGGATCAACCAATACACATCTCATTCCTTAAAGTTAGTAGAGCCTACAGAGACTTTCTAGGCTCCTGCTTATCTGTGGACACTGAAGTCCTGGGATCCTGAGTCTCTTATTTCTTCCCATAACCCCTGGGGTTGGTGGAGGTCCTATAATCCAAGCAATGAATTCCTGATTCCAAGGTCTACTCTCTGGTTTGTACAACATGAAGAAAGGTTCAATTCACCTGGTGCTGCTTTAAGGTTTACAAAATATAAAAAGTGAAGCACTCCTAGCCAAAAAAGGAGCAAGAATGTCTGGGAAGTAAGGGATGTGGTGTACTCGTCAGGACACAGAGCATCTTCTGGTGACAGAGTGTCTTAAGGCAGAGTCAGACCAGAAAAAATAGCTCCTGACATCCTGGAAATGATGTGGTTGCCCCAAGTCGAGCTGTTATAGGAATGAAATGGTTGCTGAGTTGAGCGGCTTTCTTCCACCACACCCTGCTGCCATGATGTTTCGTCCTTGAAGCCAGCCTCCTATACACTGAGTCTCTGAAACCATGAGCCAAAATAAACTTTTCCTCCTCTAAGTTGTTCTTGACAGATACTGTGACCACAGCAACACAAAGCTAACTAATACAAGGATATTCATTTATTCATCAAATGTTCATCAAAAATCTATGTGTCAGGCCCTAGATATATAGTAATTAGTAGACAGATACTTGAACCTGCTTCTTGGAACTTAGAGTCTAAAGAAGGCAGAAAAACAAGGGAAACAAAGTTGAACATATTTCCCAAGTCTGTAGGGCCTTTGATAATAGCTAGAAAAGTCAGAATCCCTCAATCTCTACTGAATAGTCTGGTATTAAAAATAGTTCAAGTCATGGGCTGTAGATATGAGTCCAATCTTGCCACTAACTCCTTGTGTAACCATCAATTTCTGACCAGACTCATTCAAATATTTGCCCCTAACCCTCAGAAATAATACCAACAGTAGAAACTTCCTGGTTTCTTTTGGATGGCGATAGTAGAAAATAGAAGTAAAACCATTTGAAATGTAAAACACAAGATGCAAATACATGTGGCTAGTGTTACTATTTCTCTGGTCTCCCAGGATCGCATTGCAAGGCTGTGCCAACAACCTCTTATCAGGGAGACAGCAAAATAATTCCTCATAAATATTTGTGGATAACAGAAGACTGGAACTGGATGAGCATAAGCACAGCCTTTTACGCATACAGAGCTGAGTTCAAATTCTGTTGTCAGTATGCTTTACCTGCATAACTTTGGACCTGATAGTAGCTCTTTAGGCCTGTTTCCTTGCCTATAAATTATATCTAACAATAGCTACTCCTAATGTTGTCATGAGTTAAACAATTAAAGAGTTAGAACAAAATGTGACACATAGTAATCATTTGACAAATGGCAATCAGGATTATTTTACTTGTGACTCGCCTAACTTTCTCAAGATGATCATAGAATCAGAGGATCATAGAACTGGAAGTGACTTTAAAAACTTTTTGTTTTCTTTTCCTTTGAGTATGATCTTGCATATTTTGTTGAAGCATCTCTCACTCCAAACCCATACTACAAAATTCCTCGTAAACTTAAGCCCATTTTGCTTTATTTCACTACTCTAAAGAATAACAGGACTAGAGAAAGAGTCAGTAGAATACAACCAAGACTTAGAGAGACCCCATGTCATAGATTGCCTGGAACTAAAGGATTTTTCAGTACATTGACATTCAGTACTAAAATGGGGAGAATCCTGGGCACGTAGAGACAGTTGGTCACTCCACCTCATTTAGTGCACTGTGTTTGCCTTTGAATAAGCCAAAACCAAGCTCTGTACAACTCATTATATTCTAATTCCTACCATATACACGTGTAAAAAACGAGGAGGAATACGCAGATTAGATACACATCCCCCCGTAGACCAGTGAGTATGTTGCCATCTTTTCCCCTTTTATTACACATGGTCTTGTGATCAATTGACTGGCTGTGAGTGCTGTATGCGACAGACGTACATTGTCAGGATGTTCTGTTTTGCCAGTTCTAGTGTCCTGGAAAGAAATATGATCTTCCCTTCCTTATATTTCTGATGATGTTTTAGATGGTGAACCTGACGGCTTGATGCCAAATGGATTTTGAATGAACAGTCTGTCCTCAGTGTCTATAGTGAGGGCTTGTTTTGTGTCCTGTCATCATGTCTGAAGCAGAACAAAACTATGGCAGCCCTTTCACTTCAGTGCTCGGGTGTGACCTTTGTCTCCACCGGGTCAGGGCGAAGTCACGTTCTTCCACAGTGTCTTCACTTCATCAGCCTGCTCCTTCTTGGTTGCCATGTCATAAATACTGCACCATGTGGCTTACAATCCAAGTAATGAAGTAATCCAAGACTAAGTAATCCTTAGTCTGAAGGGACTAAGCTCCCCAATATATTTTCTAGATCTTCCTTCCAAAATTCCTGTCTTGGTTGCTTAACATTAACTCAAAAAAGCTGAGGCAAGCATTTTGCTTTGGGATTCTCTTTAAATTTTCTCTCACAGATGAAGCCTTGAGGTGAATCAGGACAATGTCTGGATACAGAGAAATATATATAGGAGACAGTCCCTCTTGAATACCCCAAATTCCTTGGAGGATTATGGGATATAAGCCAAAATTTTCCAGTTTTCTGTCAGTTTTTTTTCCAGTAACTTCAATGACTCACAGTGCCATAAACCAGGTCTTGTTCAGGAAGTATGACACCATCCCCTTGTGATTGAGGCAGAAACTTCTTGGTGAAGTTGTGCAAACCCAACTTTCAGTAGCATCTGCCACATAATCAATGTAATCTTAAAGAACCATCTTGATTTTTCCAAATATTAAAACAGAACTTTAAGAAAGATCTGGAAGATATTATGACAAATGAAAAATGGAAAAAAAGAAGCAGTAACACATATAAAAAACAAATGTTCTGGTTTCCTTAATATATAAAGATCTATTATAATTCAATAAGAAAAATATGAACAGTCTATTAGAAAATAGATAAAGGCCTCACACAGGCTTCTTCACAGGATAGACAAATGGATTATCAAAATTTAAAATGATACTCAACTCAATTAAAAGCAAATAAATGCAAAATAATATTTAACCTCTTAGAAAAATATTTAAAACTTAAATATTTAAAAACTGGGCATAGTGACACATGGTTTTAATCCCAGTACTTTGGAGACTGAGATAGGAGAATCGCAGGTTCATGACCAGCTTCAGCTACTTAGTGAGGTCCTCTGCAACTTAGTGGGACTCTATTTCAAAATATAGAATTAAAAATATGGCTGGGGGTATAGCTCAGAGGTAGAATGTCCCTGGGTTCCATCCCTAGTACCACAAAAGAAAAAAATGTTCCAGAAAATATTGAGGGTACAGCTTCTACAAACAGCAATATAAATGTCCAAAACCTGTAATTAAGCAATAATGAAGTTTATATTATAAAGGATTTATATTCAGGTATAGGTATAAGGATATATGTTGAAAACTTTTGAAAATAGTGAAACAATAAACAAACTATATTTTTATCACTAGAAACTAATAAATAAATTAGAATACATAAAGTTATAGAATACTATACAGATACTTTAAAGAATGAGATAAACCTGTGGATATTGATATAGAAAAAATTTTAACTGAGTATTTAACTAAGAAAAGTAGGCAAAGAATGTGTAGTGTACTCCCATTTGTGAAAAAAGGGAATATATAAATATATACACATAGATATAAAAAGATAGATATATATATACACCATATTCATGTATCATTCTATATACCTAGAAAATTCTGAAAAGTCACATAAAGAAGTGTTATCAGTTACCTTGTGCAAAGTGGAATTTGAGGTAAAAGTGACAGAAAGACTCCTTTCTGTTGTATATTTGTTTGTACTCAAAAAAAGTGTAACCCTTTCTGAAAGGCATTACGAGAACAGAGTCAGCTTCTATGCGGTGTCTGCTCATACTCATTAATCAGAGCTGTTGGTAGGTGCCAGGGTTCCCAGGATGTCTCATCTGGATCTTCTTTATGTACCATTCACCTCCCATCCCTGACCAGTAGGAGAGCACACGCCCCCCATACTGTAATTACATGCTGGAAGTCCATTTCCCCAGCTGCCTGCAACTCTAAAGGTCGTTGGTGTCATCTCATGGGACGGCATGGGGTTGTGATGGAACTTCTGGCTCTACTCCTGGTTCCCATTTTACAGAGGAGGAGCCTAAAGTTCAAGGAGAGGACCAAGGGGATTTCATCTAAATTCCCATAGCCAGTTAGCAGTTGAATCATGACCAGAATAAGTTTCCTCTTTCCAGACCTATTTCTGTCCTGGGGTGACTAAGGAATGCCTGCAGCTTTAGAAAACACATGGGCCTGAGGTTTAACTTGGTACAAGAATGGAGAATCAATGTCACTTCTTCAGAGCAAATGTTCCATAACCTTCTTCATTCCAGTGGCAGACTTCCACAGAGCATGGGTAGGAGTGGTGGCATTTTATTTGATCTCCAGAGCTGCTACATAGGGTTACGCAGGTCTGAGTTATGGAGAAAAGCACCATAGTTGACAAGAGCCCCGAGGAGTCCAAGTCTAACAAGTGTATCTAGTTTGTGTTGCTTTCTTGCTCTGTGACTGTGGACAAGTCTCTTAACAGTCCTGAACTTGTTTCCTCCTGTGTAAAACAACGACATCACCTACCTCACAGAGTTGCCAAGAGACTCAGACAAAATCATGCACATGGCTTGCAAACTGTTAAGCAGGGTAAAATGAGAATTTGGAAATTTTCACAATCAATGTATGTACTTGTATGCATTGAATTGTTAATACTGGGAGCCTTTAGAGATCACCCAGGGCTATGTCCATTATCAAATCTGTACTGCACTGTTTATAAGCTTTGGAAGAATTGTTAATATTTAAAGTTTAAATTTCAGGGTTTTTAAAAAATTTGGTAAATTTGGTAACTTTGGGCCCACATTCTAGCATAACAATAATGGACTAAACTTTAAAAGCTCTATCTCTCTTAGGTGGCACATGTACCTTCAGTTGGCCACAGTCTTCACTATTCCCTTTTGTCTTATGTGCCACTCATTTCCACTTGCTGTCTGTAGTTGTTTGAGTTGTGAACTCCAGCTATTTTGCCAGCATATTTTATAATACAATAATAATAATTGCATCTCAGGATGGTATTGTGTCTTAATAACCATCACACAGCAAGAACTCAAACCCACCAACCTCTGCTTTAGAGTTTCTTACTGTTTGATTCATGTGTGCCTCACACACTATAATTGTAGGGCTCTGGCCCCATAATCAGACCAATTTATTTTCTAGGAAACAAGAGTTGAGAAGGAAAATCTTGGGGCTGACCTCCTCTCTATCCCACTGGAACCAATAGACCTATGAGCTAGGTGTGTGTGTGTGTGTGTGTGTGTGTGTGTGTGTGTGTGTGTGTGATTTATTAATGAGTACATAAACATCACATTACCAAGAAGTATAATATCAAGAGATAAATGAGTTGACTTAATCTGCACTTAAAATGGGATTTAGTGGTTTACAAATGCATTCATTCATTCAACAAACACTTACTAGGTGACTATTATATTCCTGACATTTGCTAAGACTCTTAGATAAAAATAAACAAATAAACCCAGGGCTTGACCCCAGCAAGTTCACTTGACTATCAATAACTACCTGCGCTGAAGAACAATTTGATCTAACCCCTCTTTCCGTCTCAATCCCTTCACCTTTAAAATGGGAATAACACTCCCTTCTGTGGATTGTGCTAGCCTGAACGAGGTTTGTGGAGGTTAAAGTGCCTTAAACTATGTCCACCAGCAGGAGAGATTTAATAAACGTTGGTCCAAGCTGAGCCCATCACTTTATAAATAAGACTGTGAGGTCCAGAGGGGTCAGGTAACTTGCTCCAGTGGGCAGCTAGCTGTCAACTAAGCCAGTTCCCTGCACTATCACTGTCATTACACACTACCAGAGCTCAGCTGGCTTCGGTCCCCTGAGCTATCCCAGGACCTTGTTTGATTTCAGCCCAATCACTGTATAAATTACTAAAGTATAACTTTATGCTTTTATGCAATTCCATAACTTTAATATAAATGCTTTTCCTTCTGATCCTGCACATTTCATTTTATACATTTAAAAACATTAATATCCAAAGGAGTTAACGATCTTCTCCAGATTTCTAAAGCTGTCCATTCAATCCAAATTGTTAGAAGCATTCTAACAGGTACAGTTTTATTCCTACTTGCCAGGGACATTTGACAAGTTACGGAGACAGTTGTGACCAATGTCTAGTAGTAAGCAGACACAAGAGCAGTGCTAATCTAATGCAACGCATGGGACAGCTCCCTCCCAACCAAGAACTGTCATACTCAAAACGCCAGTCATGCTGAGCTTGAGAAGCCCTGCTTTGGAGCAGTCTACAACCAACGGCCACAAAGTCGCAGGTCTTTCCAGTCCCACCTAATTCCCATTTGTGGGTGTCTTTTCTGACCCTCTGGCTCTTCCTTTGAGTGATCACAGTGGTTTTGTTGGTTGTAGTTTTTGCTTGTCATTCCCGCACCCACCTTAATCCAACAAGCATGACCAGCTACCCCAGATCTGTGAGCCAGAAGTTCTATGGGAGGCAGAGTTGTGAGTGCAGTTGTACTGAACCAACTACTTAGAAATGGAGATGAGAAGTCTGCTCCATAGGCAAAAGCAAGATGGCCCATAGCCCTTGTCTAGACACGCAGAACTTGTATTGACTGTATGGCTAATTCACAGTGTTCCATAGGGTACCCTCAAATAAAATGCACAGCTCCTTTCAAGGGTGGTCAAGGGTGGGAAGGCACCTGGGAGGAAGCAAGAGGTGAGAGAATAAAACATTTTCTCCACCTGAGGACCAAGAATAACAATGTAAGGTATGAGTGTAACCTCTCCCTCCTTTCTTGTGGTAATATATTCATCTTCAAGGGAAAACCTTTCATGTGTTGATTTTTTAAAAGCAAATTTCTTAAATAAAAGAACAAAGATTGAAAACTCCAAGAATATTTTTAAAGGCATACAAAGGGCAGTAGTCAAAATAGCTTTTGTAAAACTTTTGTAGGAGAAGCCTTGACAAATGGCTTGTCTTTACTTTGGCACGTTTTATGTTACCCATCCAGGCTGAGTGACATCTCATTTGGCTAAGAGGTTCTGAAAAACATCTGGCCTGGTCTGGCATGGAGCAGCCTTGCTGGTGACTCTCTGTTGCTGTGTAATACCCCCAAAACAGGATAAGTAACTGATGTTCCAGAATGCCACAGTCAGGTGCTCCAGCCTGATCAGGGGCTTCCCAGGGTAAACAAGTCACTTCCAAGTGGGCTGATCAACTCCTGAATCCCCACTTCAAGTCCAATACCTGGCCCTGGGGAAATATCCAGTGAATGTTTGTTAAATGAATAAATTCATGAATGAATGAACAAATCATAACCACCCTTTGAGGAAAGATCTTTTCTCCATTTTTTACGTGACGGAGCTCTAGGAATTTGAATATGCTTGCTCAAAATACAAAATTGCTAATAGACTAAGCCAGGATATGAGTACAAGTTCATGTGACTGGAGACACCTTACCCTAGATGCTTTTTCCCTCCTCTTTTAAGGGTTTATATAAAGCATATTTAGTCTCAATGGACCTTAAGCAGGCTGATCAGGGATCTGGCTGGGACATCAGTCACACCAATGATAGTCAGCATTGATGACAATGGACAGGTTGGGAAATACTAGGTAAGGCAAAATGTAAGTGGTTTCTTCATGGCTGAGCTTATCATAGCTCTTAATTTGGCAATACGTGGCAGGAATAGAATTCAACATTCCTTACACCTAACCTAGAAGCACATTTTGGATAGAGCATGACACCAATGTACAATATTTCTTTTGAAAAATACAGGCTCTGGCCGGGCGTGGTGGTGCATGCTTGTAATCCCAGCATTTGGGAGGCTGAGACCGGAGGATCCGGGTTCGAGGTCAGCCTCAGCTACTTAGTGAGGCCCTCCACAACTTAGTGAGACCCGGTTTCAAAATAAAGAATAAAACATAGGGCTGGGGGTATAGCTCGAAGGTAGAAGGCCCCTGAGTTCAATCCCCAGTACTGAAAAAAAAAAAAAAAAAAAGGAAAGAAAGAAAAATACAGGCTCATCTTTTTGCCTTTTTTGTCTTCACTGCCTTGACTGGATGGTGGACAGAATGGAGAAATCATCTCACTTCATCTTCAGAACAACCGACCTGGTGAGGCAGCTCTTCAGCATCATCTGGGTATAAGATACAATTTGGGGAATTTTCAGTGAGGGCCCCAACCCATGGCTACCCAGCAATAGCTAAGACATTTAAAAATTAATAAGAAAAATTTCCTGTGGTTGTTTCAACTCTACACTTAGGAACAGAACAGCTTTCCGGAAGTCTGTGCAGTGCCAGAATGCACGTTTATGATGACACGAGTAAATAAAGCAAGCTCGATAGGATACGTATGAACAAATAAAAGTTAAAATCTCTTTCTCCTCTCTTGCCCTCGATGACAAAATGTGCCATCGAGTACATGGAAGGTACTGCTAGGCTGATCATCTGCGGGACCCTGTTTGGGAGACACAGCAATTATTTTTAGCCTAACTCTTTCATCTCTGTTAAATGCATAGATTATCTTTTAAGAGGTATGAAAAATGGATCTGACGCAATGTTGATATTGCCCATCTTCTTACTTGGCCCCAGAACTTTCAAGCAAATAATGACATTTCCATGAAGTATGCATAGGCCCGACTATCTAATAACATCTATATCTTCTGTTTTTTTCCTTTTTAAATTTTGATTTATGGTCATGCCACTTGAGTGCTTACTCTTTTTTCCAGCTGTCATGTCATGGCACTGGACAGTCTTTGGAGAGAAATTGTTGATAAACAGGTATCTGGCTGCCTAAGGAATTGCTGAAAAATGCCTTAAATACATAAAGCCACTGGAGAGGAGAATAATCACTAAAAGAAGCTTCAAGGAACCATTTTAGAAGAGTGAAAAGGTTGCAAGATTCACAGTCCCAATTCGACCATCCCTAGCATAGCATGGTGGCAAAGTATATTTCAGGGAACTCAACTGTTGGATTTGAAATCCAGCTTTGTTATGCATAACCTTGAACAAGTTATTTAAACTTTCCATTTCTTATTTTCTCCTCTGCAAAATGGGATAAGACTAGAACCTACCATCCGTTATGAAGACTATGCATATGTAAAGTACATGCTTTGTACAAAGTAAGTCTTGGATTCATGTTAGCAATAGTTAGGATTACTGGCTATGCAACCCTAAAAGTCTCTCTTTCTCTATCTATAAAATTGGTGTCAGGATTACTGGTTATGCAACCCTAAAAGTCTCTCTTTCTCTATCTATAAAATTGGTGTCATCGTAATCACATCGCAGTAATATAAGATCAAATAAGTCAAGGGACAGAGCTAAAGTGTAAGATATCACAAACATTAGGAAACTGTTTTCCTGCCTAATATGATATGATCTTTATTTCCCTCTACGGAGGTATTTCCTCCTCATCTCATGACCTCAGATTTCCTTTCTGGGCACTGACCTTTCTTTTTCTGGTGTGTGTGTGTGTGTGTGTGTGTGTGTGTGTGTGTGTGTGTGTGTGTTTATACTGGAGATTGAACCCAAAAAGGTTCTACCTAGAGCTATACCCCTAGTCATCTTTATTTTTCATTTTGAAACTGGGCCTAAGTTGCTGAGGTTGGCCTCAAATTCGTATTCAAAGAGTATAACTCAGGGAATTCTTAGCCTCCCACACATTGGGATTACAGGCATGTGCACTCATCAGCACTGACTTTTTTAGCATACAGAGCAATCTGCACTTGTTCTACCTGTGAAGTGAGAAAGCCCTTGTCCATCACCAGCCCTTACCATCTCAGCGAATGGCACCATCCATCATCCGGTAGCCAGAGCAAGAACCCGGAAAGCTAGCTAGCCATGCTTGCTTTGCCTCATCACCTGCACCAGTTGACAAGCACTTCCTCTGTGTGCTCCTCCACTGCAGAGTCCTAACTTCCTGCCCTTCCCCATGCTCACAGCTGCCATGCTAGGTCATGTCACCATCATTTCCTGCCAGCAATAGCCTCCTAACCTCCCACTTCCACACTTGTCCAATCCAATCCATCCCTTCCCCCAGTACAGATGGAGACATCTTTTAAAAATATAACTCCACTCCTGTCCCTTCCCAACTCCAAATCCTCCAACACCTCCCCATTCTCCTGGTAGCCTGCCCCTGGCTCCAGTGAACTGCACATGCTCTCAGGGAATTGCATTTGTGTGTCTCAAAGCTTTTACGTAAAACTGGTTCAGAGCTTCATCTGACTTCTCCTTCTCTCCTCTCCCTCCTCACCCCTTGATCTCCTCCACCTTCCCCTGTTTGTATTCAACACATCCAGACTTGTTTGAGAAAAGTGAGTGATCCCATAAAAACTCTTCTCTTTATCCTCTTTCCAGAAAAATGGGCCAATTCACAGCTGCAATCATTGGGAGAATTTCCTGTCTGGGAGCCTGGAAACTGCCAAGAGTAGAAAGCAGCAGCCAGCCAGCAAGGCCTCTGTTGTCACTGGCCCAAACAACAACAAAAACAACCACCACCACCACAACAAAACACTCCACGTGTGCACGGGCGCACACAAACAGCCCCACAGAACCAACCAAATGGACCAGGCGTGGAGGAGTGCTCCGGGCGGGTTTCCGCAGGAAGGCATATCCCCTGGCACCTTGCCACCTCAGCCCAGTTCCCAGCCCCCCACCATCTGTCACCAGCGCTCTGCCTCCTGAAAGTGTGCCGACACAGCGCATGGGGGCTAACGAATAGCAAATAGAGAGGAAGAAAAAACAAAGCCACCACCGTCAATGGGAGGAGATGGTTCCGGCTTTGACACCCACTGACAAAAAGCCGGGAAATTTAAACTGAAGGTTTGCCCTGAAGACCTTGGGATATGAGGGCCAGGCTGGGAGAGGGTGTGTGTGAGGGAGGCTGGCAGGGACCCATCTGCAAAGAGCCGGATGTGTTGGGATGTGTTGGAGGTGAGCAGGCTGCAGCTTTAGAACTCCATGCACACACAACCACAACGTGTTGTTTGAAATCTATTCCCTAATTTGTGGAATATAGGGAGGAAGTGGGTCATAGGAGGGACTCTAGATGAAGAAAGAAAACCCTAAGTGAGCAAAGAAGGTGATCTATCTGAAGGTGATGGGAGGGGGGGAGGGGGAAACACCCTAATGCCCAGGATGTACATTCACAAACCTATCAAAATCACTCACTAAATCCAACATGAGAAGGGGGAGGGAGGGAATTCCCTAATGGAATGGGAATCAGGGAAGGGTTAAATGAGACCTGTGTGCATGTATGTCTCTACCAGTTTGTACCTCACAGCCATGTATGATACAATGCACCAATAAAAAAAATTTTAAAAAATTCTTTCTGGACTTCCGGGAAGATGGCGACGGAGTGAGACACGTCTCAAGAGCCGTTGTGAGCTCGATTCAAAGCAGTCGTGGATCCAGTTTTCTGAAAAAAGAAAAAAAGCAACAAAAAGGTGGAAAACGCTGCGAAAACTGGAATACAGCTGAGCAGAACCCGGAAGACCGACCAGAGAGAGCAAAGAAGCCCGTCTCCGCGGCCGCGGCGCCACGCCGCCAGGCATAAGCCGCCACTGAGCCGGCCCCCGGCGTGGAGTCTACTAAGAAAGAGACAACAACCCTCGGCACCCCACCGGCCAG
>PVLC010027718.1:0-21589 GCA_004027655.1 Graphiurus murinus
TCTCCCCCTTCCGTCGAGAGGCTGTTCCTGCCGCAGTCCTGACCCAAGCCCTGGGGTGCAGTTCTCTCTGCTCCGGCTCCGTGAGGAGAGGTGAGCTGGGATGGGCCTGCGCGGGCTTAAGCTGGTCGTACCACGCGTTCCGGTCTCTGTCGAAGGTGCCTCGAAATGCCGCCTGGCTAGGATGAGGAGTTCAGGAGTCACTCACTTCAGCTCTGGCCGGTGGGGTGCAGAGGGTTGTTGTCTATTTCTTTCTTAGTAGACTCCACGCCGGGGGCCGGCTCACTGGCGGCTTATGCCTGGCGGCGTGGCGCCGGGGCCGCGGAGACGGGCTTCTTTGCTCTCCCTGGTCGGTCTTCCGGGTTCTGCTCAGCTGTATTCCAGTTTTCGCAGCGTTTTCCACCTTTTTGTTGCTTTTTTTCTTCTTTCAAAAAACTGGATCCACGACTGATTTGAATCGAGCTCACAGCGGCTCTTGAGACGTGTCTCACTCCGTCGCCATCTTCCCGGAAGTCCTGATCTGAATTTTAAGTAACATAATATTAAATCAATTTCATATAATATATTCTCTGTCATTAGAAAAATAGCTCATTTGCCAGTATGGCAGCACATTTCACTTCTAAACACCTGTTCTATACTATTTATATGATTCTTTTGTCTAATTTAAGTGAAATATGAATTATTACAGTACAATATATTAAATTGTCTTATGTATTATTTTGTATATTTTATTGATAATTATTTTCATAACTGATAAAATTTTCCTTTCAATTTCTGCATTTTTATACATTTAGAATATGGATGGCTTATCTAAAAACTATAAAATAAGGTAAAGCTTTTATCCTTGTAACTTAATTTTTTCAGGCTTTTTTTTTTATGAGGGATATGAAGGTGACCTATAAAAATTGTGTTTAATAGAAGTTTGAGATGCAGAAGTTTGAAAACCAATGATAAAAGTTAATCAAATATGGTTCCTAAAAGTAAACCTGATATAGATATTATTTGTTTGAAAATTTAATAAATGTGATGACTAAGGTAAATACTAGTTTTATATTTATTTTATTTTTTTCTTGTTTTAACTGTTCACTTCCTCAGCCCTTATTTTTTCCTTCCCATGGCCCTCCTCTATTATTCTACTGGTATTTCTCTCATTTTAAAAAGGTCTCTTTTACTTCCATTTAGATATACATGCATGTCTGTGAGTATATTAATACATGTATTTATATATATGTGTGTGATACTGTTTTGACTATAGTAAAATAACTATAATGGATAATATTCTAATAAATTATGTATGTTATAATTATAATAATGTTCTGTGGTCTGGTTAGACTAAATTATAAGCAAAGGTGAAAAATGGATAAGAAGTGAGCATTTGACAAGTTACTCTATAATAGGACTTAAAAAATGCATTCTCAAAATCCCATTTATATTAAAATAAATTTTTTACATGGAGATTTTCATGAAATCAAGAAATGTGAGATAGTAAGTAAAATAATATGATGAAATATAGACTTAGAATTTAATTTGAAATAATGGTATTAAGCCGGGCGTGGTGGCGCACGCTTGTAATCCCAGCATTCGGGAGGCTGAGACTGGAGGATCTGGGTTCGAGACCAGCCTCAGCTACCTAGTGAGGCACTCCGCAACTCAGTGAGACTCGGTTTCAAAATAAAGAATAAAAAATAGGGCTGAGGGTATAGCTCGGAGGTAGAGCGCCCCTGAGTTCAATCCCCAGTACTGCAAAAAAAAAAAAAAAAAAAAAAATGGTATTAAGTTCATTGAAAGTGCATTAATGAAAAAAATTGCAAAGATGGTGACTAAGAGAAACACCTCATCTAAGGTGCTGTAAAATTCAAATGAAAACTGCCATAAAAGCAGCTTCTTGATGAAAGAAAGAAGCAGCAAAAAAGTGAACGAACTAATGAAAATTGAAATGCAGCTGAACAAAACCCAGAAAGCAGACCAGGGAGAACAAAGGAGCCCCTGCATATGTGGTGCATGCCTCGGTGGATCGGCTGCCATTGAGCTACCCAAGGAGAGAGGTTCTACTAGCACTGAGGCATCTAAAGACCTCCTACAAACCCAGTGATCAGATGTGGAATAAGTGACTACAGAACTCCACATCCTAATCAGGCAGCATATCCCCACACAATTGATGGTGACCAGAACACCTGGGGTGACTAGGGATGATCAGCTTAAGCCTGAGGCATTGCCACCCCAGCTCACCTCTCCCTCCAGAGCCAGAGCAGTACTCAATTATAAGTTAACTGTGTGGCTGCAGGGGCCCCTGTGGCAAATGATAGACTCAATCACCTGCCCCTAGGCAGTTGGAGAGGAGCAAAAGTGTGGCAGGAACTCAGAGCACACAGAGCATAGAGACATTACAGGTCCCCTGGAATATGCTTGGCATTTAGATTGCACAACTGCCTCCCGCAAAAGCTTAGAGAAAGAGACACAGATAGGGCCTCAGGCTTACACTGGGTCCAGATCCAGTGACTCCCACTGCCTACATAGACAAAGAGTAGCACAGGGACAGACCCTATGGAGAGCTCAGAGATACAAGCATATAGTGGGATAGGCATCAGCAGAACTAGGTTCCTGCACTGAAGAGAGAGATATCAGGACAGGGTCCTAACAGCTGCAGGACCAGGAGAGGATCCATAAAAGAATATCATCAATATAGGGCACTGAGCAAATAAGAATGCCTGAAACATGCTCAAAAGTCTACTATAGGGAGTAGACATTTGAAAAATGAAAATATCCATACATATCCAAGAGGACTGCAGAGGCAAAGTCTGCACTATACTTATATATTTGTTGTTTTCTTTTATACTGTTTTTGTTTTGTATTGCTTTGTTTTATTTATGCTTGTTTGTTTAGATGGTTGGTTGCTTTATTATTTTTTACTTATTTGTCTGCTCTTTTCCTCATACCTTTAACAAGCTTCTCCCTTCTCTCCTGTCTATAATCTTCCCTTCAATACTTTTTTTTTCCTCTTTCCTTTTTCTTTTTTTTTCCTCTGTCTTATAACAATGCTATTTCATACTGCTATACCTAAATACTCTGCACTGACTACTAGAATCTCCCCAGATATCCACTATCTCTAATCTCTACCATCACTGCAGCTTTTTCCCCCTCAACAAACTTTCACTACTGAACACAACACAATGTACCCTTGTATATATAATGGATACCTCTAAATCCCTATTGCAGAGGTTGGTCCAGAGAGGTGAACCACCAGAAAGAACTGTCAGAAAACAAGGATAGACTCACTTCCTCATAGAAGTAATAGCTCAACACATCCCACACTGAGACTTAAAAAGGCAGAGGCCACAAGCTGTTCTATTCATACCTCTGAGAAAAATCCCCATAACAGAAGCAACAAATGGATGCTGGAAGTCAACACCTAAAACCCACAAATGGCACCAATGCAGTGAGCAGAAGGAGCCCTAGAGTAATCACAACTCAGCACAAGACACTATTCACAGAGAGAAAATAGAAATAAGAAACTATAAATTGAGATAAAGCTAGTAAAAGAAACAACAATATAAACTTAAGAACACAGAAATCATGGGAAGGAAAAATAGCAAAGAAACAATGAGCTACCACAATCCCACAATAACATAATTTACCCACACAGAATTGCAGAGATTACCAGAAGAAAAATTCAGATCTTTAAGAATAGTAATGATACAAGATTTCCAAAAAGAATGGAGAGATAGCTGTAAAGAAATAAAGGTACAAATAAACAAAGAATCTGACACCCTGCACAGAAATCAAAGGGAAGCCTTGAAGGAAGTAAAGGACATGAAAGATGCAATAATTGAAGTGAAGACATCAATACAAATTATAAACAGTAGATTAGACCATATGGGAAATAGAATAACACTCTTAGAAGATTACCAATCCAAAAATGAATGCATAGTAAGTAATTTAGAAAAAAAAAAAAAAAACCTGACAGTATGAATTGCACATTAATGAGATCTAGGCCAATTTTAAATGAGCTAACCTAAGAATAATAGGAATAGAAGAGGGATTAGAAGTTGAAACTAATGGAATCAACCATCTTTTCAAAGAAGTAATATCAGAAAATTTTCCAAAAATAGCAAGGGAAGTTGACACACAGGTAGAGAAAACATATAGAAACCCCTCTAGACAAAACCAAAGAAAAGGTTCACCATGCCACGTAATAATAAAATTGACTAATGTAGAGGCAAAGAAAAGAATCTTAAAGGCAACAAAAGTAACTAGAGAAAATACTCAAAGAGAATAAACACAAAGAAGAACTAACAAATAAAGATCAGAACCAGCGAAACAATAATTTCCGGGAAGTAAACAACTAAGCAAAGAAGAACAAACACTACCTCAAACAGAAGATAAAATGTTACGAATTAAAAATAATTTCTCAAATAATCACACTGAATATAAATGGTCTCAACTCTCCAATAGAAAGACACAAAGTGGTAAACTAGATTAAAAACCAAAATCCATCTATATGTGGCCTACAAGAAACACACCTTACAAGCATATTCCCTCAAACTATAGGTGAAGGGCTGGAGCAAAGTAATCCATGCCAATGGAACTCAAAGACAATCAGGAGTAGTAACTATGATAAGAGACAAATTATACTTTAAGCCTAAGTTTACCAGAACAGACAAAACAGGTCATTTTTACTAGTAAAAGGAACAATTCAGCAAGAGGAAATAACACTTGTCAACATTTATGCCACAAAAATAAGTACAGCCACTTTCATAAAACAGACTCTACATGATATAAAGTCACTTATAGATCCAATACAATAGTACCTGGAGACTTCAATTCTCCTCTCAAATCACTTGACCAATCTTCTAAACAAAAGGTCAGTAAAGATGCCTTAGACCTAAAGAATACCATACAGCAAATGAACCTATTAGATACATACAGACTGTTTCATCTGACTACAGGTGAATTCATATTTTTTTCAGCTGCCCATGGAACCCTCTCCAAAATATAATATATTCTGGGTCACAAAGCAAGCATTGGCAAATAAAAAATGTAGCATAATTCCCTGCATGTTTTTAGACCACCATGGAATGAAACTAGAAATCAACTATAAGAAACTCAGAGTAACAATGTAAACACATAGAAACTGAACACCACACTGCTAAACAAGGAATGGGTCATAGAAGAAGTAAAAGTAGAAATTAAAATTTCCTAGAAACCAATGAAAACAGAGACACAATTTGTCAACACCTCTGGGAAACCTTGAAGGCAGTACTAAGAGGAAAATTTATAGCACTGAGTGTCCACATAAGAAAAACAGAAAATAACCAAATAAATAATCTAATGACACATGTCAAAACCCTTAGAAAACAAAAACAATCTAACCTCAAAGAAAGTAGACAACAGGAAATTGTTAAAACTAGAGCAGAAATAAGTGAAATATAGAATTAAAAAGAATATAGAAAATTAACAAAACCAAAAGCTGGTTTCTGAAAAAAGAAACAAGATAGATATATCATTAGCCAACATAACCAAAAGAAAGAGAGAATCAACCCAAGTTACCAAAATAAGAGGTGAAAAAGGTGATATTATCTCCAACAGTGTGGAAATCCAAAGGATCATCAGAAACTACTTTGAAAAACTGTACTCCAACAAAATGGTAAATCTAGAAGAAATTGACAAATTTCTAGGCACATATAACCTTCCTAAATTGAGTCAAGAGGATATAGAAAACTAAATTCAACTAATAGCATCTGGCCCAGGGCCAGATGGTTTTCCAAGTGAATTTTAAAAAACATTTATAGAAGTGTTATCCTAAATATTCCTCAATCCTATTTCATGAAATAGAAAGAAACAGGACTCTCCAAAACACATTCTATGAAGCCAAATTTCCATTATTATGAAAGCCAAGTAAGGACAGTTCAAGAAAAGAAATCTATATACCTATATTACTTATGTGCAAAACTGCTAAACAAAACACTAGCAATGTACATTCAAGACCACATGAAGAAAATTATATGCCATGATCAAGTTGGGTTCATCCCAGGGATTCAAGGCTGGTTCAACATATGAAAATCAATCCATATAATTCACCACATAAACAGAATCATACACAAAAATCACATGATCATTTCAATAGGTACTGAAAAAGCATTTGATAATATCCAACACACATTCATACTAAAAGCACTACAGATAATCAGACTACAAGGAACATACCTCAATTTCATAAGGGCAACATACAATAGGCCCACAACCAACATAATATTAAGTGGGGAAAAGTTGCAAGAGTTTCCACTAAAAACAGGAAAAAGATAAGGATTTCCATTATCATCACTTCTGTTCAATATAGTACTTGAGAATCTAGCCAGAGAAATAAGGCAAGAGAAGGAAATCATAGGTGTAAAAGTAGGAAAAGAAGAACTAAAATTATCCCTCTTTGCAGATGACATGATACTATACTTAGAAGATCCAATAAAATCAACCAAAAAGCTTATAGAATTCATCACCAAGTCCACCAAAGTGTCTGGATACAAAATCAATCTTAAAAAATCAGAACTTTCCTGTATGCCAACTATAAATCCACTGAAAAAGAAACTAGAAACAATTCTACTCACAATGGCATCATGAAAAATAAAATAGTAATAAACCTAAACAAGGAGGTAAAAGATCTCTATAAGGAAAACTATAAAAAGTTGAAAGAGTAAATAGAAGAATACATTAGAAGATTGAAAGATTATCGAGCAACAACATCTTGGATAGGCAGAATTAATATCAACAAAATGGCCATTTTCCCAAAAGTGATCTACAGATTCATTGTGACACCCATTAAATTACCAAGATCACCCCTCATGGACATAGAAAAATCAGTCCTTCAATTCATTTGGAACCACAAAAAGCTCAGAATAACCAAAGTAGTTCTAAGGAACAAAACCATACAGAAGTCATCACAATACCTGACTTCAAATTATACTACAAATCCACAATAATAAAAACAGCATAGCATTGGCACAAAAACAGACACATACACCAATGACACAGAACAGAATACTCAGAAACAAACAAAGATAGTTACAGTCAATTGATTTTTGACAAAGGAGCAAAAAATATACACTGGAAAAAAGACAGCCTCTTCAACAAATAGTGTTGGCAAATTGATTAACCATATGTAGAAAAATGGAAATAAACCCTACTTTCTCACCCTGCAGAAAAGTCAAATCAAGATGGATCAAAGACCTGGAAGTCAGACCAGAGACCTTGCAGCTACTTGAAGAGGGCATAGGTCTAACACTTCAACACATAGGCACAGATATAAACTTTCTCAATAGGACCCCAAAGACATAAGCAACTCAAAGGAAGATCAATACATGAAATTGCATTAAACTGAAGAGCTTCTGTGCATCAAAGGAAATGATCAACAACTTCAACGGAGAGCCCACAGAACGGGAGAAAATATTTACCAGCTACTCCTCCAATAGAGGACTAATATCTAAAATATATAGAGAACTCCAGAAAGTCACTGCTAAGAAAACAATCCAAAGAAAAACGGGCAAATTATCTAAATAGACACCTCACAAAAGAAGAAAAGAAATACAAATGGCCAATAAATGTATTAGGAAATGTTCAACTTCATTAGCAATTAAAGAGGTGCAAATCAAAACTACCCTGAGATTTCAGCTAACACCAATTAGAATGGCAATCATGAAAAACACAAGAACAACAAATGCTGATGAGCATATGGAGAAATGGGAACCCTAATACATTGTTGGTGGGTTTGCAAATTAGTGCAATCACTTTGGAAAACAGTATGGAGGATCCTCAGATGAATGGGAATGAGCCTACTATGATCCAGCAATACCACTTCTGGGTATCTACCCAAAAGAATGGAAACCACCTATCAGACCAATGCATGTGTATCTATGTTTATAGCCACATAATTCACAATTTTCAAACTGTAGAACCAGCCAAGTTGTCCATCAACAGATGAATGGATTACAAAACTATGAGATATGTGAACATATTTCATAGCTTATGAGAATTTTACTCAGCCACAAAGAAGAACAAAATCATGTCATTTTCAGGGAAATGGATGGAACTGGAAAAAAATATATTAAGTGAGATTAGTCAC
This sequence comes from Graphiurus murinus, assembly GCA_004027655.1. Lineage (NCBI taxonomy): Eukaryota > Metazoa > Chordata > Mammalia > Rodentia > Gliridae > Graphiurus > Graphiurus murinus. The sequence continues at coordinate 8,111 of PVLC010027718.1, forward strand.
AAAAAGTAAAAAAGTCATATGATCTCCCTAATATGCAGAAGGTAGGGAGAAAGTGGGTCAAAGAGGGACTCTAGACAAAGAAGGAGAAACCTTAGATGAGCAAAGAAGATGACTTAACTGAAGCTGATGTGGGGAGAAGACTCTAATGCATATGATGTCCTTTCACAAACATATCAAAATCAATCACTAAACTGAACATGAGAAGGAGGGATGGGTTAGGAATTGAGGAAGGGTAAAATGAGAAATGAGTGCATGTATGCATCCCCACTTGTACCTTACAAAGTTTTATTATTACAATTCACCAATAAAAATAAAATAAAAAAGAAAGTGCATTAATAACTGCCAAGAGGATAAATGAGTCTTGAGGCAAACAAATATACAGAGCAGAATATAAATTTGAGAAAAATTATACATTCAAACACACAAACAGACAGACAGACAGACAGACACACACACACACACATACATGGGAAAAATGATAAATAAGATAATTATGAAGAGTATCATCAGTATAGAAGATGTACAATGCTCCTCCATATTCAGAAACTGGGGCCACCAGAAATAAATGATAACAACATGACATTATTTTCAATTCTAACAGCAAATAGCATAAATAACTAAGATGAACATTGAAATTCAGCGAAGAAGTAAATGACACTACAATTCAAAATAGTGTGTTATTTAAAAAAATATAGAGTCATAACTTGGACAATATCCTCATGGTATATATTGCATTTAAGGATTAGAAATAAATAGAACCTCATAAATATAGAATTATGTACAGAACAAAAATGCAGAGCAACAAGAAAACTCATGCTACCACTTCACTTGACTTACATAAAATAAACAAAAAGGAATAAAATAAAGAAATATCTATGGAGAATCCTTAAGCCAACTCCTGCTTTTCCTGATGATGTAAAAATTTCAGTTATATAGTAATGTTGAAAGCATTTTACTTATGTTTCTTTTGTCATATGTTTATTTAAAAATTTTTACAAGTTATCTGATATGTGAATCCAAATTAAAGTCTTAAAAATAGAAGTAGAGTAATAAAAAATACTGGCAGAAATTAATTGAAGCCATACAATTAAAAATGTCCAAAAAATCAGTAAAGTAATTTGATTCCAAAAAAAAAATTCAATTTTGAGAATGCATTAAGAGTTGTTACTTTAGGAGTTTGGGTTCCTGAGTTGTACTACCTGTCTTTTCTGGGGCTTCTCCTGAGTTAATTCAGTCATGAAGAACTGTTTTAATTTCTTAATATTCTCCTATATAAATACATGTACTTATACACAAATACAGATAATTTTTGTTCTTTGTACTGAGAGGAAAATATTTGTCCTTCAAGTTGAATGGTATGCCTTCATGATCAATGAGACATAGGATCTAAAGACACATTCTATCTTCTGACTTATCCTCTCAGTCTTACACAGAAAGAGCTGGAAGTAAGTGAATCTCCCTCCACACCCATTCTGTCTTCCCTCTGTGTATTGGGCAGATATAAAACAGAAATTTTTTCCCTAATACTTGTAGCAAGAATGTAAGTATGCTTGCTTCTAAAGTAATACACAGCTGGATGTGGTGGCACACACCTGTAATTCCAGTTCTTGGGAGGCTAAAACAGGAAGTTTACAGGTTCCAAGAAACTAAGACAGGAGGATCACAGGTTCTTCAGTAACTTAGCAAGACCCTGTTTCCAAATACAAAATAAAATAGGACTAAAGGTGTAGCCTAGAGGTAGAAGGCCCCTGAGTTCCATTCCCAGTACCTCCAACACAGATACACACACACACACACACACACACACACACACACACACACACACACACAAAATAGAAAAGAAAAGGGGTTGAACATAGGTATGGGCTTGTCAGACAAAACAAATTTTTAAGTGTGGTCCAATGAATATCTTTCCTCTGAGGAACCAGATAAACAAATTTTCCTGTGAGGAAGTAATAAACAGACGAGATGAAGTTCTCTCTTTAATTCTAACATGTGGGTTGTGTGGCTTGAATATTCTCTACTCTACTGATATAGATTTTACAAGAGTAATAATAATCACAAAAAGGACTTGGCCATACTCCTCTTTAAATCATAATTTTCATTCTTTTTCTCAAGAAATTTGGTAGGGGATAAGGTGGCTGTCTCTGGAGGAAAACAATCTATAACATACCAATTAAGCCTAGCTGCATCATGTTGAGCCAGTAACCAGTCCTTGCCATCATCCGTATGCATTTTATAGTTGTTTTACTCATGGAGTGCAATACTTATTACTCTCTTCTTATTCAGGGAGTACATGAGGGACAATATTATTGTCATTACCTGTGAACTGGTTATACAAGCAAGCATAGTGAATCTGAATTAGCAATTCTAAAAAAAAATATTGACAGGTAATTAGTACATGTTAAAGTCTGAGGGATAGTGTTCTGTATGACCTTCAGATGAACAATTAACTGGTTTGTAATAAAAACCAGCAAAATAGATCAAATGAGGACATAAATTAATTTCATAGCCATAAAATTCACTCTGTTCCTTCTTCCAACTAAAACTGAGCTCAGTTATGCTGCATATGGCTCATCAGAGGTTGATACATAATAATCTCATTCAATTCAATAAAATATTCTAGATTTCATCTCATTATTTATTTAAAAAATACATTTCCTCCCATCAAAGTTGAAAAAAATTAAGTGCAAAATTGTTCCCTTTGAAATGTCTTGGTTTCTTTCATCTTAAGTAGAAAAATTGGCTTAATATGTTCTGTCAGGCAGTATCTGAAGTCCATGAACAGAAATGAGAGTATCTCCCACACTATCTACATTGAAATTATGCAAATCTCCTTATACAATTTTTTAAAAATTATAAATACATAAATGTACAATAAAATTTCAACACTAACAATCAATTCAATTGAAAGCATTTTTTGAAAAGAACAATGTGAACTTCTCACACTGATTTTGAAAGTCACAAAACATAGCAAAGACTGAGCTATTTAGGGGAACAAGAGTACAGAAGGAAAACATGAGAAAAATAGAGTACTTTTTTCTTCAAAGGAATTTTAGTTGTTTAGACTATGAGGAGAAAACTTATAGGAAAAACTGAGTAGTAAACATTGGGGTGAAAAAGTTATTTCTTTAAAAATAAAGGTTAAAAAATAGTGGCTAAAGATATATGAAAGTAAAATAGTACAAAAATATTCCTAATTGTTGCAAAAGATGGGTATAAAAAATTACCAAATTTTGCAGATGCTACTAAGTAAAAGATGCTACTGAAACCCAACATTGTTTAGCAAAATCAATATCTTAGTGATCGGACTAGGATGGCTCACCCTGAGGAAAGCTGAAAATCGATTAAGAGATGTGCTCTCAGGCGAGTGGAGGGGAAGTTGATTAGAAGAGCAATTGAGGAACCTCTCCTACATCATTTAGACAACTATAGTTGGAGATTACATATGACTTTATGGAAAAGTCCTGAAGTTCAAAATAGTGAAATAGTTTTCTCTAATTAGGGAAATTTGTATGGTTAGAGAGTCTTCAGAATTACAGAATTTGAGTTCATGAATATGTGTGTCAGATGTGAAGGTCTGTTTTATAAAGGAACATACAGAGTAATGAGTTCCATAAATAGGGCCATAGGAAATTCCTCCTAGATCTTGAGTAGACATTGAGAAGAAAGCTCCTGGATAGGTAATCATAAATAAGAAAATGAGCAACAGAAAAATTTGTTTAAACAATTATTGTGTTAGTAGGTTCTGAAGTATTTACAGAGAAAAATTGGCCAGGAAAATTGGCCAGAGAACATTAAAAGTAAACATCCTCTGCTTAAATGCTGAAAAAGAAAAAAAAAAGTAGACTTTATATTTGTTTAAGTTAAATATATTTTGATAAAATTTATATCACATTCAATAATGTAGTAAAAGTGAACAAACAATTTTGCTGTAAGTTGATAGGAATATGTTATTAAAATGATGAAATTATTAGAATACTCCATTGATGAGCAAAAATCAAGAATGTCATCGTATACTGTATTAGAAAATTCAGCTCATTGAAATAAAAAGGAGTAATATTCACACCTGTTAGAAAGTGACAGAATATTGCATTATCTTGCAAAATCAAAATAATCAAAAGAAAACATTGTATAATAAATTAATAGCATTTTAAAATCAGACCAAAAATAAAATAATAAAGCAAAAACAATAGATGTTTATAGGCACTTACTTGTTTGCTAAGCAGTTTGCTAAGAGACTTTGTACAGATTCTCTTGAACTTTACAACAATTCTATTAAATACATGCTTTCTTCATAAAAATTTAGAAATGTTGGAATTATCACAATGTGACCAGTTCAAGTTGACAAAGCTCTTCTTGTTCTTCTATTTTAATGTTATTTCCCTGTGAATTCAAATCACTTCTATAATTTAAAATGACATCTACAGGTCATGAGTTTCAAAATTTTTGTTGTCTGAACAGACTTCTCTGAAATTCAACACCTAAAATTAGTTACATCTTTATCATATGAATTTATATACATTCTTAATATCTCCTGAAAAAAAATTGTTAAGCTTTTATTAACTTCCTAATTTTCACTACCTTTCTCAAGTATTCTACCTCTAGGTAGATTTCTAAGATGGTATGGTTACTCAAGTTCAAAGTCATGTTGATTATTCATCCATTGTTCTAACCTACCAAATCAATAATTTCTATACTAAAAGTGATGGTGGGCCTATCACATATAATAAGGATTCAGCTACTTTTTCCAGCAAAAATGTAAACATCTTGGTGATATGTTTACACAGAATGGAATTTTATTCAGCCATAAAAAAGTATATGCATAAAAATGTATGAAACTATAGAACATAAGTAAGGTAAGATTGGTCACATCTAGTGCTATCTATGTGCATGGATATTTGTAGTGCTTTGGAACTCACTAGGATGTAGAATTAAAATGCACAAATAAATGTATAAAAAGTGTTCCAAGATGATATCATTCAAATACAATTTCTAGCAAAAATAAATATTGTGATAGCATATCTTTTCAATGTATATTTTCTAAAATTTGACATTAATCAGCATATTCTTATTACCAGTAAAATAATTTTGATTCTTTGAAAAATTCACAAAAAATAAACATTGATCATTAGCAGGACATAGCTTTGGAACATATTATATATTTTGTAGTGTTACTCTTGTCTATAAATTTGTTTTGGCCTTTAAAATCTCAAATTTCATAAATTGAAAAAAATTCATGATTGTGTTGTGAGGTTAAATAAATACATGATTCCCTTAACAAGAAAGAGTGATGAAAGAGATGAAACCCAAAACTCCAAAAGGTATTCATTTTTTTTGTGTGTGTGTGGTACTGGGAATGTAACCCAGGGGCATTCTACCTCTGAGCTGTGCCCTCAGCCCTATTTTTTATTCTTTATTTTGAAACAGGGTCTTATTAGGTTGCGGAGGGCCTCACTAAGTAGCTGAGGCTGGTTGCAAACCCAGATCCTCCAGTCTCAGCCTCCTAAATGCTGGGATTACAAGTGTGCACCACCACGCCTGGTGATATTCATTTTTTGAGATCTTATGTAATCAAATAAATGAGCTACTACGCTTACTTTATGAAAAGTAACTTGCTTTTATTATTTGTGTTGTAGAATAGAATTCCTACCTCAAACAAATCAATGCTTTGACATATTCTAAGCTAACCTGGTATTTAAAGTCCTTGGGATGCACAGCGAATGTTCATGGTCTACTAGCCAAAATAAACAAATTAATTAATTAATTAATTAATTAATTAATTAATTAATCTTAGGTGTAGAAGTAGGTTTATAGATGTGACTTGGTTTAATGGTATCTATCCAAACAAAGTTGACTTTGGGATTTTTGTATATAAAGTATAGAACCATTTTATTTTGCTTGGTTTTTTTTGACTGAAAGTTAAGTATGAATAAAATTTCTTCTTGGCAGTGAACCACATTGTTATAGCCTCAGGGTTCAATGAAATGTTTAAACTTCACAAAATATTTCCTGGTATAAAAAGCTCTAGCACTTAATAATATCTTATTAGGTTAACTTGGAAAAACAACAGCAGTAGCAAAAACTCTAGACAAGATAAAAGTTAAAGTTTACTTTTCCACTAAAGCTATTACTATCTAAAATACAAAGATGAGCAAGCATAAGGTTAAATTGCAGAAAAAAAAATGGAAGAATAAGTGAAATGAACAGCTCCCTGTTGTCCTCTTATAAAGATTATTTTAATTTTGACATATCTCCTTTCATGCCACACTGAATCAATTGACTTTATGCAATCCAAATATCATTTGAGACTTCCTTTTTCATAAATATTTACAGAAAAATCTTCTTTTAAGAACAAGTGATTATGGTTTAGCTGAGTTATGCTAATTCACAATATTTTATTAAAACTTTTCCTTAGCAATTTTAAAATTTCTTGACCAATAATTGGAAAATATGCAGTTGAAAAAATTATTATCTATCTTCATTAAGTAGTTCTTACAATTTCTCTAAAAGGATAGTTTAACTGGGTATCATTAGCAAAATGACATATAGTTCCAACTAAAATACAGTTTTGCAAAAGTCTTCCAGAGACAAATTCTGTGGTTACTGAGAAAATGTGGCAAGTCAATAATAGTAATATTTTTAATATATTATTTTTACTCTTTGTAATCTAATTAAAATATCCCCAAATAAATATAATATGTTCTCATGTATACACTTTCTAGTTATTTATAATATGGAATTTTTGCTGTATTTTAAATGTTTTTATAAATGTGCTTTTCTTTTTTTATTAAATTTTTATTTAATGTATTCATACATTGTAAGCATACATCTTTGTTAGGTACAAATTGATAACGATATATGTGCTCACAATTCTCATTTGACCCCTTCCCCAAATTCCTACCGCTCCCTTGCCCTCCCTCCCTCTCAAGTTCAGTTTAGTGAGTGACCTTGATATACATTAGTGTGCCCCCCCAACCCCTTCCATTAAATTAACTTCTTTGCTTTTGAGGATCTCTCTTTTTTCATCTGGAGACCCTCTTATGCCCCATCATCTCCCTAGCATCAGCATATTAGGGAGAACATATGCTTCTTTACTTTTTGTGACTGACTAATCTCACTTAACATAATCTTTTCCAGTTGCCTCCATTTACCTGCAACATGATTTTGTTCTTATTTATGCCTGAGTAAAATTCCATTGTGTACATATCCCATAGTTTTGTAATCCATTCATCTGTCGATGGACACCTTGGCTGCTTCCATAGCTTGGCTATTGTAAATTGTGCAGCTATAAACATAGATACACATACGTCGGTCTGATAGTTTGGTTTCCATTTTGGGGGGTAGATACCCAGAAGTGGTATTGCTGGATCATATGGTAGGTTCATCCCCATACATCTGAGGATCCTCCATACTGTTTTCCAAAGTGGTTGTACTCATTTGCAATACCACCAACAGTGTATTAGAGTTCCCACTATCAAGAACCTAAACAGAGAGCCTACAGAGTGGGAGAAGATTTTTGCCAGTTACTCTTCGGATGGAGGTCTAATATCTAGGATATACAAAGAACTCAAGAAAATCACAGCTAAGAAAGCAAATAACCCAATCAAAAAATGGGCAAAGGATCTAAATAGACACTTCACAAGAGAAGAAATACAAACGGCCAATAAATGTATGAGGAAATGTTCCACATCATTAGCAATCAGAGAGATGCAAATCAAAACTACCCCGAGATTTCACCTAACTCCAGTCAGAATGGCAATCATAAAAAACACGAAGAACAACAACTGCTGGCGAGGATGTGGAGAAGTGGGAATTCTAATACACTGTCGGTGGGATTGCAAACTAGTAAACATGATTTTCTTGATGCATCATAGTCTCACATCATAATGTGAATCATGTTTATAATGATATACATGCATAGAGCACTTGGTGTCCCCTCTGCCTCCCCATTTCCCCCTTCTCCATACAGAGTACTGAGATTGATGTTGTTATATTCACATATGTACACATAGCTAATAAATATTACCCTTCACTTTCTGTGATTGTCTAATCTCACTTAACATAATGTTCTCCATATCCTTCCATTTTCTTTCATTGACATAATTTTGTTCTTTATTGCTGAGTAGAAATCTGTTCTGTGTATATCCTTAATTTTGTAATCCATATATCTGTTGGTGTATACCTAGGTTGGTTCTGTAACTTGGCTACTGTGAATTGTGCTTCTATGAATATGCATATGCATATATTACTGTAGTTTACTGAGTTCAGTCTCTTTGGAAAGATACCCAAAAGTAATAGTCAGATCATATTGTGTATCTATTCCCAGTTTTTTGAGGAATCGCCACACTGATCTCCATAGTGGATACACTAGTTTTGAGTTTCTATTTTCCAACATACTCACCAACATATATTGCTATTTGATTTCTTTATGATTGAAATTCTGATTGAGATTATATGGAATCAGTGTAGTTTTGATTTGCTTCTTACTGATTGCTAATGATATTGAACATATGTTATGGATCTATTGGCCATATGTATCTCTTCTTTTGTGAAGTGTCTATTCAATTCAGTTGCCCATTTTTTGATTGGGTTGTTCTTTTAGTGTAAAGTCGTTTATGTTGTTTGTATATTCTAGATAATAGTCCTTTATCAGAGGGATAGCTGACTGGCAAAGATCATTTCCACTTTTGTAGGTTTCCCCGAGGGATAGCTGACTGGCAAAGATCATTTCCACTTTTGTAGGTTTCCCCTTTAGACTCTTAATGGTTTCCTTTGATGGGCAGAAACTTTTTAGTTTAATGTCATCTCATTTATAAATTTTTGTTTTAATTTCCTGAGTTTTGGGGGTATTTTTGATGCCATTTCTACCTATGCTTATATGTTGCATTATTGAACCTATGCCCTCCTATAAAAGCTTCAGTGTCTCTGGTCTAATTTTCAATTCTTTGATCCATCTCAAGATGACTCTTTTGCAGTGTGAGAGGTAAGGATTTAGTTACATTTTTATACAAATGGATAAGCAGTTTTTTAACTTTATTATTTGATGTGCTTTTATTGGTGCATTATCACCTCACATCATAATGTAAACCATGTTGACATTGACATACATGCACACAGCATTTGGTGCCTCCCTCCCTGCCTCGCCACCTCCCCCCCTCCATAAGGAATAACCAATTTTCCCAACATCAATTGTTGAAAAGGCTATCTTTTCTTCAGCATATATGTTTGACCCCTTTGTCAAAGATTAATTGGCTATAAATGTGTGTATTTGTTTCAATGTCTCCTGCATGACCCTTATTTTGAGAATTTCGTTGACTCTTCTAGGTCTTTTGCTTCTCCACTGATTTTTCTAGGTCTACGAAGAAGGCATTGCTACTTTCATAGGGATTGTGTTGAATTTATAGATTACTTTTGGTAGAATGGCCACATTGTTAATACTTATTATGCCTATCCAAGACCAAGAGATATTTTTCAATTTTCCAAGGTCTTCTTCAATTTCTTTTTTTATGTTTTATAAGAGGTCTTTTACCCCTTTGGTTAGATTTATTCTGAGGTATTTTAATGGTTTTGAGGTTATGTGAATGGAATTGTTTTTCTATATTTCTTTCTCTGTGGATTCATGGTTGGCATATAGAAAAGCTACTATTTTTATCACCTCTAGTAGTCTTTTGGTTGATTTTTTTTTTTTGGTCTTTTAGATATGGGATCATGTCATCTGCAAATAACACTAAATTTAATTATTATTTTCCTATTTGAATTTCTTTGATATCCTCTTGTAAGAGTCTTTAGGACTATATTGAAAAGAAGTGGTGATAGTGGGCATCCTTGTCTCATTCCTGATTTTAAAATTCTGCAGTGTTTTTAACATGAATGGGTGTTGGATTTTGTTAAATGCTCTTTCAGTGTTTAATGAGATGATCATGTGAATTTTATCTTTAGTTCTATTTATGTGGTGAATAACATGTATTGATTTGTGTATATTGAACCAGCCTTGTTTTCCTGTGATAAATCCATCTCAATCATGATGTATAATTTTCTTGATGTGGATTTGAATGTACATGGATAGTATTTTGTTAAGATATTTTATGTCTATGCTCATCAATGATATTGGCCTGTGGTTTTGGTATTATTCTGTTACTGGCCTCATAGAAGGAGTTTGGAAGAATTCCATCTCTTTCAACTTCATGGAATATGAGGTTGTGAAGTATTTGGTTTAGCTTTTCTGTAAAGGTTTTGTGGAATTCAGCTAGAAATCTATCCAGACCTGGGCTTTTCTTTGATGACAGATTTTTATTGATGTTTCTATCTCTTTGCTTTCTATTGGTTGGATTAGGTTTTCTATATCCTCTTGAATCAAATTAGGTAGGTTGTATGTGTCTAGAAATATGTCAATTTCTTCCATGTTTTCCAGTTTATTGGAATATAAATTTTCAATATAGTTTCTGATGATTATCTGAATTTCCCCACTCTCTGTGGTGATGTCTCCTTTTTTTATTTCTGATTTTAATAATTTGCATCATTTCTCTCTTCCTTTTGGTTAGGTTGGATTGAGAAGTCTGGAGTAATTTTTATAGCTTTACCACTATATGTCACCCATTGTTTTGTTCTTACTGAGTTTAAGGTTATTTTCTTGGCTTCTATGTTAGTCATTTGATTATTACATGGAATGTTGAGGTTCTGCTTTGATCTTGTCTTAATGGTGTTCTGTATGTCTCCTGTACATGGATGTCCCAGTTTTTATTTTTGTTTTTTTTTTTTAATGTTAGGAATATTATCTTGAAGATGTTTCTAACACCCTTTGTTTGTACTTCTAAATCTTTTTCAATGCCTTTTATCCACAAGTTAGGAAGTTTCACATTGTCCCATATTTTAGGATGTTTAGGTTTTGTTGTTGTAACATCTTCTGTATATTGTTAACTCTACTTTCTGATTTGAATGAACTGTCCTCCAAGAGTGATACTCTGTTTTCCATGTGGTCTTGCCTGCTAGAGTTGTTTTTTAATTGCTTTCTTCAATTAATTTATTGACTGCTTCATTTCATTCAAATCCACTTTTTGGTTCTTTCTTAAAGCCTCAATTTCCTCCTTCATTTATTGTACATTTTCTTTGAGATTTTTCATTACGTTGAAGATCAAAATTCAGAATTCTTCTTCTTGTAGTTCTAATGTATGTTATTCTCAGATTTCCAGAATTTTCAGCATGGATTTCTCATACAGTTTTAAATTGCAACAGCAATTTATTTTATTTTACAAACATATATCAGTGGTTTGTTTAAATAATTAATTTTCATGAAGATTCCTTTTTATATACAATGCATATGCATATATATTTATTTTAGTTTTTTATTTACTTAGTAAATATTTTTATTTTCTATTTTTATGTTAGTAAGCTTTAAATTTTTCTTGACACATTACAGAAGCAGAACATAGAGTTTGTTTCTTGCTCATAAATTATTTTATTCTCTTTTTTAAAGTACACTTTCATTGATGGATTGTAATTATACATCACAGTGAATTTTACTCAGAAGCTGTCTTTGAAATGTAAGCTTATTTTTTATAGTTTTATTTTATAACTATTATGTTTGGTTTAATTATTTTTTATAATTTTAGTTCATTTTCTTAAATTTAGTTATTTTACTCAACTATGTAAACTCTAAGGCCCTAACAGCTTTACAAAAATATCTCTATATGTGTGGCTTTCTTCAAATTTGACTATAATTTGCCTTGCTATTTTTAGCTACATAACTATCAGAGACATTTTTTAAAATATGCAAATTATACAGTTGCAGTCTATATCATACACAACATTTTTTATGTCCACTTTTGAAACATAGATGATGCTTCTAATTAACTGAATTTGCAAATCTCTACATTATTTATATCTTTCTTATGAATAAACAGTATACCTCAAAAATGTATCTAGGGATGGAGTTAGTCTAAATCTATAGGTAAGTAGCATCAAAACCTTAGCCATAGACAAATGAGGTTTTAATTTTTTCTGTCATTGATTATCCAGTATATTTCCTTAAAATATACAATGCACTTTATGCAATCACCAGGAAGTATGGCTGCAAAAATAAAACTAAATAAATAAACCTAGTATGATCTTTATCATCTTTAGTTCATCAGAACATTTTTTTTCTATTTCATTGGTTAGTTTTCTTCACAAAATATTCAGTAAAATTTACTTCTTAGTTAATCTTAAAAATAAAACACAGAGGTTTCACTTCTCTAATTTTAGCTAATATACTTAAATATAAAATACAAACAGGGTTTGGATAAAATGAAAAATATTTTCCAATTATGTTACATATTCGTTAAATCATTTTAAGACTTACATAATTTTGTTTACATCTGATAAACTAATATTAAAATATCAAATATTACCATATAGTCTACTACTGATTGTAAGCATACTGCTTGTTCAACATTCAGTCTACATAACTTTGTCCTAACACAAATGGGTATATTTCTTTTTCAAAGATGGGACTACTGACAATGTACTTGAGTGAAGAAACCATGTCAAAATTTCATAAAATTTTGTTGTTAGTTTTTTAATATATCTAGGTCTCCACTGGTAATCAGAAGATTGGTGACTATTATTATTATTATTGTTGTTGTTGTTGTTATTTTTAGATTTTATCGTATTTAATCCTCAGAATGATTTTCATGAACATATCAAAGTCAATCACTAAACTGAACTTGAGAAGGAGGGAGGGCAAGGGAGTGGGGCGGGAATTGGAGAAGGGTTAAATGAGAAAGGTTGGTGACTATTACTGATGTTTACTGATGTGTGACTGCACTTTTTCTTTTCTTTTCTTTTCTTTTGTTATTGTGCTGGGTATTGAACCTAGGGGCATTCTTTCTTTAAGCTATACCCCCACTCCTACCAGCTCTATTTTAGTCTTTATTTTGAAGCCAGGTCTCACCAAGTTGCTGAGACTAGTAGGAAACCTGTGATCCTCCTATCTCAGCCTCCCATATCCTGGGCTTACGAATATGCACCACCATGCATGGCTTGAAACTCCACTTTCATCAGCAATGTTTTAATCATCTCTGTAGTATTTTTTTTTAATTTTTTTATTGTAGTAATTCGTGCAATATAGCATACATCTTTGTTAAGTACAGGTTGTTAACAACATATTTGCACACAGTTCTCATTTAACCCTTTCCCCAATTCCCACCCCAATCCCCTCCCCTTCCCTCCCCCTCAGGTTCACTTCGGTGAGTGACCTTGATATGATTGTGTAATTACATCACGTGCTTGAGGGCGTCCCTCTGTGTCCACTACAATTAAATCAACTTCATTGCTTATCGAGGATCTCTCCTTTTCATCTGGAGATCCTCTTATGCCACATCCCCTCCCTAGCATCCACATATTAGGGAGAACATATGCTTCTTAATTCTTTGTGACTGACTAATCTCACTTAACATAATGTTTTCCAGTTGCATCCATTTCCCTGCAAAGAACATGATT